>SSNS01000133.1:1611124-1650828 GCA_006937985.1 Aphyosemion australe
GCATCGTCTTGTCGGGGGATGGGGAGGGGGGGCTACGTGTGGCATTATGCATTAAGACTGAACACTCATTAAAAAATGTTTTTTACCTGCTTGAGTAGTTATATGCTTTGTGTGGGTTAGGCTACAGAGACTGGAAATAAATCAATCTCATGCTTTTTTATAAAAAAACGAACCAGATAGCTGGAGTGAACGCTGGAGTTGTTGCCTTTTTGAGTGGGCCACCGTAGCTGCAATACTTACTCGAAACTGCATGGCGCTAAAGAGTCGCAGTTTTTACCAGGATTTCTATGAATATCACTGATAGGGCCTTTAAAAACTGAAGGAAAAGCATGGCTGTCCATCAGTTGTAGAGCACCAGCTCGTTAGTGGATGATGAGCGGAGTGCCCTTATTCCACATTTAAAAACTGAAGTTCAGTTAGTTTATATGTAAAACCCAGCTATGTCCTTCAGAGCCAAATACAGTTCTGTGGCTGATTCCCAGTCTTGTGGCTGCTGCAGTGTGTTTTGTTGTAAATATTCTTCAATGTTTGGATCACCACACAATCCAACTGGTAACCTCTCCTCAGGAAACACATCCAGGTTGCCAAGGCCGGATTATCCAATGGGCATTATGGGCACTGGCCCAGGGGCCCACGCCCACTAGGGGCCCATCTGAGCAGCCCAAGGAAGGGGAATAAGAGAGGTCTAACAGAAAAACACCAGGGAGACATTTATTATACTGTAACTGACTCAGCTACAGGGCACAACACACACAAAGATCAGAGAAAGACTGGAAAACAGTCAAATAAAAACCAAGAAACCAAAACAAAATGCTTGAAAATGAAAAGGCATAAAGCAACAATCTATAAGAAGCATGTATTATTTACATATTTGAAACAATTCAGATGACCTTCAAAGCTCAGTCCCACAGGGCCGGTTCAAGGCATTTGGGGTCTCAAGGCAAAATGGACTTGTGGGCCCCCCTCCAAAACGTTGAGTTTGTGCGCTCCCAAAATTCCAAATTGTGAACTTTTGTGGTTTATCTCTTTTGAAATAAATATTTCTTTTATAGCATTACCCCAAACCTCCACACCATAAGTAAGTAAGTAAAGAGAGGGGGGGGGGGGCTTTCGGCACTTTGTGCCCAGGGGCCCTTGCAATCATAATCCGGCCCTGCAGGTCGCACTCCTCAACAGCAAATCCACAGTCTTTTGAACCATATCTGCAAAATGAAAATAGAATAGTGAAGGTTTTTTTACAATTAGAATTTGAAATATCAGACTTTTTTGCTGACAATTTGGAAATGTATAAATCAACGCATGCAGTGACAGGTTATAAACTGCTGTATCATACCTATGTGTAAAATTATGAATATATCAGGGTTCGTACGGGTGCTTGAAATCCTTGAAAATGCTTGAATTTCAATAAGGTGTTTTCAAGTTATGGAAAGTGCTTGATTTCTCTATTGAGTCCTGGAAAATGCTTGAAAAACAAACTGCACAGTTTTGTTTATAAGATCACCCAAGTTAGTTTGATGAAAAAACTCAATTTGTTATTTTTGTTAACGTTAAAAACTAGAGAGCGATTATTTCGCCTTTAGTAAAGACGGATGCGGCTGCTCTCGGAGGGTCCTCTCCTTTCTGTCACACCGGTCTGTTAGCAGCAGGCTCCTCCTACTATAATGCCCAGCCGCTCGACCGGCGGTGTACGCTGGCTTCACTATGAAGCAGACCTACTCTACCGATGAGACTTTTATGCTAGTCGCGTGTGTGAGAGCTCTGCTTTGGGTCTGGGATCCAGCGGCTCCTTCTGTGATAATTAGTTATGAAATCAAGACTGGAGTAGAGCAGGGTACCGAAAAAACGGTAAGAAATATCTTTTACGGTGCTCAAAAGTCTGTTATGAGCCGCAAAGCCCCGTTCCTCCTGCTGCAGTGGGTCACGTCAGACGTCGGCTACTCTCATTCACAAACTTTGTTTACAAAACACCTCCGAGTTCACGAACTAATAAAATACCGAAAAAAATCAAAGTTTTGACTGCATCTGGGGAAAGTAAACAGCAGCAGAGCTAACTGTAACACGTGTGTTCAGGTTTGTCACTAAACATGTAAATACCAGTAATTTAATAAAGCATGTCGTCGTTCATGGCATCTATTTGTGAGCAGAAGCATGGGCCGTGTTTGGCTGCGAAAGCAGACCCGAGTCCTCGTGGCAAGCCATTTTATCATTTAATCAACAGTTAGTAATTCCTATTTTACATAGAAACAGTATAATTAATCCTAGTCCAGATCATATTCTTACTAGTCACGAATGAAACTAAATATATCAACAGGTATTTTTACTAGCAGAAATACAATGCCTAAAACCTATTTGTTCAAGTATAATTATTTATTTTAATCAATTAATGGGTCTGCAGATGGAGGGAGGGTTGTGATCAGATATTTCAGTAATGGGTGGTAATAGTCAGAAATTTAGCAGAGCAGGATTTTAAAAATAGCTTCTATAAGAGCTGCAAAAGTAGGAGCAAAACTTGACCTTAGACACATTTCAAAATGTAAAATGTTATGTTTTTATTTACTTTGTCCCTGCTTTGTGGAATATTACAAGATAATATTTATAATTATGTTCTGATCACATTTTTTTGCCCCTGATCCGTGTCATAGGATTTTGATGCCAAGTCCCAATCCAATACCTCAGCAATGCATTCAGTTAATAAGAAGAAAGTAGAAAACATCCAAGTTGTCCTTTCAGATTTATTTATAACTTGGAATATAATAGAATACTTTATTTGTCTGAAACCAAACAGTAACAGAAATTTGTCTTTTAACAGGGCTCAACTTCCTGTTTTCATGTCATTTCCTCAGATTAGCTGCCAAAAAACATCACTCTGTCAGGAAGAACATTGATAAGAAATGTGTTAATAATAGGAATATGTTTGATAATAGCCTCATTGCTCATAATTCAAATTGTTTAAATAGTATGTGGCTGTGTTTTGCGATAAGCATTACTGCACCCATGTTGAGGCTTGCTCTTCCCTGCACAACACGGCTCATACCGTGGCTCTAGGAGACTGCAAAAACCAACATTTGCAACCAGAGAGTCATACAGTGTGATTAATATATGGCTATCTTGGCTGTGTTTTTGCTGTCAGTAGACAGTTTCTCTTTGTCTTTTAGTGTATCTTGAGTGTCAGATGGCTGTGTGTTTTTGTCCGAGTTGCTGCTGTGAACTGGGAGAGCAGGGTGTTTGGTTTTAAGGTAACAGACTAGAACTAAAAGCAGACAGGTTAAAATTAAAACTAAGTCATTGTCACTTCGTTTGAAAATTTCTATCTGAGGATGAATTAAGGTCACGCTAGTTGCTTTATAAGGTTATAGCTAATCTTTTTCACCTGATTCCAGTAATTTAAAATTATGTGATCAGGCCTGATTTTCGATCCTGTGATCGGATAAGATCATCTCTATTATATAACAGTAATAAATTCATATGATAGTGAGGTGAAACTGTCCTCTTGAGTCCTAATGTATTGTTTCGTCTTTGCCGTGTGGTGCTTGAAAAGTTTGAAAATGTACCTTGAAAATGCTTGAAAAGTGCTTGAATTTGTCAGTGGAAAAAGTGTAAGAACCCTGATATATATTAACCAACTTAAGCAATAACATAACACTTTGCATTTTGTTAAATTGCAAAAGCTTAATTCATTTTGTGAAGAACTCAACTACCTGTAAGCCAAGAGATAGAGTTTGTTTGGAACCCCCCTGGACACGATGCAAGTCTGCTTGGCTGGATCCTGTGTTTGTTCCAGAGGTCTTTGCATTCATCCAGGTCTTTCTGTAGAATCCAGCAGAAGCAGAATCTCAGCAAGCATTGGTGTTTGTGGCTTCCGTTGAAGTTTCCAGAGTCTCATAGGTCTCCAAACAAGTCCATCCAAAACTGAGACCTGGTAATAATATTTAAGAATCAATTTAGCTTTGTTCTTAGACATTTTATAGTGTTTGAAAAAAAAAAAGATCTCCCATTACATTTTGGTCCCATTTAAAACATGCTACATGGATGTCAAAACAAAGTAATGCATATTAGTTTTCCATAAATATTATAGCGACCCTGCTGTAATATTCTCGTTAACACTAGAACAGCCCCCAAACCTTCACTACTGTCATTATGACAGCTGCATGCATTTTCAAATGATCCTCGATGTTCTGAGCTTGCTTCATGGAACAACCCTCTGCTCTGCTATGGTCTGGAAACAGCTAAAGCTAGGCTAATACATCCATAAGTAATTCGAACCTTTTATTATGCTAATTAACTTACTCGATGGGAGTGAAGTGTCTCTGATGATAGATGCGTCATAAAGCCTCTTGCCGCTGCAAAAGTTCGGTGACTCCTCAACGAGCTTTTTCCCACAGTTAGGACAAAACATCCCATCGTTCTTCAAACGAAATGCGCTACAGGCAGAGTCACTTCCGGTTCCAAAGACAAACAGCTCAGTCGTCCAATCAGTGATGGTCTCCTGTTGCTGACTGGTACCTACCCTTTCCGGTTTTGTTAATGTAATTGTGCTTCTCAATTTGCTTTTGTGATTCGTAATTTGTTTTTGCGATTTCACTTTTGTGTTTGTGATTCGTAATTTGTTCTCTTTACTCCACAACACCCCCCCCCCCCCCCCTTGTTGTTTTGGCTGTAATCCAGGATAGCACGAAGGTTCTGCCAGTCTCAGAAGGATCTGTCTTCTTAGATTCAACCTCTGTGTGTCGTAGCGTTCCCAAATGACTTATTTTTTCCTTACCGGACCTAACACGTTTAGCCATGCGGCTGCCATCATGCTAACAGGACTTGGAGTCCAGAAGGACCGGTAGTGGTTCCAGAAGGAGCGGTAGCGGTTCCAGATGGATTTATAGTTGGAATATGTTGATTATATTTTTAGATCAAACCTCTGAGTGAGCAGCCCTGACCAGCCCCTGCAGTCTGTGCATCAGCTGTGCTGTAATGGTCACGCAGGTCTGACTGAAGCTAGCGTTGTGCTTACAGCTCACTACGATTCTCCTCACAAACAGTAAATTACTTTAATGTTGCTACGTTAGTTAGAAATGCATGTAGGACTCTGACATATGGCTCAGACTTTTTGCTGCAGCTGTAAACGTGATTATCCGTAAGCATTGAGAGCACAAAGTAGAGCAAAACACAACTAATCTCCTAGTACGTAGCAGGAGCTGTGCCTTCTTACACGAATTTGAGTGACGTGTGCAGAACCAGCGCTTTTCAGTGTTTAGAGAGAATTTTGATTTTCTATAATGATTTATGACAAAACTGCTGAACAAAATGAAAAACTGAACCCGGTTTAATTTTTTATAAATGCTAAAGTGTAGTTAAACTGATATTTTACAATTTTCATGCTGAGTCTGGCCAATTCCTTTAAAGCATTAGATACTAAATGGGAAGTAAATGTCATGTGAAAATGCTTTCCTTCTACATAATAAATAAATACATTTACTATAATATGAATACTACTACTACTACTACTATACTATAATAATAATAATTATTATTATTATTTGATATTACTATGTTTATTGTAAAAATCAAGTTTCTTGGACTGATACAGGACCATAAAATCTGCTGGAAATCCAAAATAAAATTTGATAAAAACTGGAAAAGACGATTGCAGCATTTGGTAAAATATGTTACGTGCTTAATAAGGCTCCGTTCCTGCTGTATTCATCTTTAATGTTACCTTATATAACTTATGGTGTGGAGGTTTGGGGTAATGCTGTAAAAGAAATATTTATTTCAAAAGAGATAAACCACAAAAGTTAACAATTTGGAATTTTGGGAGCGCACAAACTCAACGTTTTGGAGAGGGGGCCCACAAGTCCATTTTGCCTTGAGCCCCCAAATGCCTTGAACCAGGCCTGGGAGTGGGACTGAGCTTCGAAGGTTATCTGAATTGTTTCAAATATGTAAATAATGCTTATAGATTGTTGCTTTATGCCTTTTCATTTTCAAGCACTTTGTTTTGGTTTCTTGGTTTTTATTTGACTGTTTTCCATCCTGTCTTTCTCTTTTCTTTCTGCATCTCCTCTAAATCCTCCAGAAAAACCGCTTCCAGGCTTTTTGAGTTTTTCCACTTCATGCGCTATGAACTAAGCAGCTGAAAGTGAGTGCAGCAGCCAAGGCAGAGACGTAAAATAACCGCAGCACAGCAGTTCAGGGGTCTGCACCGCAAAAAGAGCGAAATGCGCACTTGCGCACCCGCAGCAGTGAGGTGATGTCACCCGGGCACAGATGAACTCCGCTGAGGCAGAGCGCATCAAGCATGAATAAAAGAGAAAGTACCAGAATATTTATGAGCGGACATGAATGATCTTGTGTTGTTTTCTTTTGGTGGTGTGAATTTGTGCTCGCGGTGCGCGCAGAAAGCAGCCTGGAACGCGACAATCAGCGGCCTCTGTCCTCTCTGCTCTAAAGAAGTTCTGGTGCGCTAGAGTCCATATAAATAATGTTATATTGAAACTGGACCTTTTTTCAGGCTCCCCCGTAATTAGAACCCCGAAGAAAACCCACTAATTGATTCCTGGTTAAAATGCGTTGTAATGTGCTTTTCTGACATTTGTACCAAGGAAAATATTGTGAGCTCTGCTGAGGCAGAGTGCGTCAGGCTTGTTAATGATTTTCCTTTGTGACTTTAAAGAATGTTACTGGGCTGTGCGCAGGTCAGTGAGAAGCATCTGGAGCGCATCACAATCAGAGCTCTCTGTACCTGAGGAGACGCTGGAGTGAGCGCAAGAGAGGTGCACAGACGTGGGAAAAAAGGGTGGAGTAACATGTAAAATAATTGATTATCTTAGCGATGTGTGTGTTGTGCCCTGTAGCTGAGTCAGTTACAGTATTATGAATATCTCCCTGGTGTTTTTCTGTTAGACCTCTCTTATTCCCCTTCCTTGGGCTGCTCAGATGGGCCCCTAGTGGGCGTGGGCCCCTGGGCCAGTGCCCATAATGCCCATTGGATAATCCGGCCTTGGGCGGGTGCTCTGTGTGACTGGCCAATCACAGAGCGTAAAGACAGCCAGTTACCCAATGAGGATTCTCCTTCCACCCGAACACAGATTATCATGAATTTTACTCGTTTAATATTCGTACTCGTCAAAAATGCATTATCCGTACCGGATACTCGTCTAAAACGAGTATTCGGCTCATCCCTATATATTTTGATATCTTTATCTGGAATAATGCTGCCGGCCGGCCGCTGTTGTTAGCAATAGCTACGGCTAATGTTAGCCCATTTTAGCCACAAAGTTTAAGCCACAACAAGACTCACCTTCGTATCCATGGATGTACGATGAGGCATACATCTTAAAGCCTTTCTCTAATTTACTCGTTGGTGCTTTTGATGACGATTTACAAAGGCGGTGAACGTCGTTAATCGTCACTTTAGGCAGGTCTTGTAAACATCTCGTATAGAACGCCATTTTACCGGAAATGACCGGGCCGCACCCACTAGAATGCGGAAGAGGACGTGCAAAGAGCCCATTAAAAAGGCACACAGACTCATTATTGTGCCCTGCTGTCAGTTATGTTTTTTGGGCAGCAGTAGCTCAGGAGATAGAGCAGGTTGTCCAGTAATCGAAAGGTTGCGGGTTCGATCCTGGCTCCCGGCAGAGAATGCTACTGTCGTGTCCTTGGGCAAGACACTTAACCCATGTTGCCTGCTGGTGGTGGATGGAGGGACCAGTGGTACCTGTGTTCGGTATAGCCTCACCTCTGTCAGATCGCCCCAGGGCAGCTGTGGCTACACTGTAGCTCATCCCCACCAGGGTGTGAATGTGTGAACAATACACTGTAGTGTAAAGCGCTTTGGAGTCCTCTCACTCTGAAAAGCGCTATACAAGTGCGAGTCATTTATCATTTATTTTTCTTATTATGGATAGCCTCTTTAAAATTAGTCACAGCTAATTCACCTAATTTCTTCTACAAGTCATGACTCACTGATATTATGTATGTCTTAAAATATACACTATTCTAGTTTAGTTGTAGAAGTTATGGCTCAATGCAGCTCATCTGCGAGAGCTTTGACATATTTCTGTACATTGTCTAATTATTGTTTCATTCTTCCTTTGTAGTGATAATTTCAGGGTGTCTTTAGCTGTCAATTTCTCCTTCAGGAAGAAAAAAACAAAGGCTTGTCTCTGTGCTGTTTAGTTCTATTAAAACTAAGAATAGTGACAAGACATATTTTGTTCATTGACAATTTTACTGTTATTCTTTTGGGCACCACTGTCAAGTGAAAATGTTTAAATCACATTTGGGAAACAGGGCGTCAGAGATACGCTGCTGAGGCAACGTTGCAAAGGGACAACAGCAAAGTCATAAAAGAGGGAAAAAAGGTCCTAAAACCTGATACATTGATGTACCGAGGCACAACAATTGAGCTCAAAAACAATTTCACATAGAAATGATTGTTTGATATGTTGTAAAGTGAGACAGGAAACAGGTCTCAGCTAGCCTGGCAAGCCATCCTATATATGTGAATATATAGTCTGGCCACGAACCATTGACAGCTCTCAGTCGTGAGGCGGGATCTACGGTTGTTTTTCAAAATGTCAGCACGCAATTGGATAGCGCTAGGACCAATCAGAGTGACGAACAACGTGACGTAATCACGGCGACAGAAAAGCGGGAGGCTTTAATGGCGTCTAACATCAATGATTTCTGTCGTTTTTGTATGAAAAACACACGAATATCAGGTGTACTGGGACATTGCACTACTTTGTTTGATAACAATAAGAAGCCGCTAAGTATATCAGACAGACTTATGCACGTTGGAGTCTAAATAATCCAATGTTGATGACAAAGCCGTTTCAAACGAACGTGTTTCCTGAGTTGCCGCCATGTTGCTTGGGTTCGCGGCCGCAGCGCTGATGTCATCGGCTACTCCCGCTCTGTGATTGGCCCAAAACTATAGCGAGCTGTGATTGGACAGCCACAGGCTGTGAGGGTTCCTATGAAGCGTGCCTAGACCAAACTCTGCAAAGCAAGAATTTGGTCTAGTTCACTAGGCTAGGTCTCAGCAGAATCTCAGTGTAAAGGCTGTTAAAAGCCCCTTTGGTTACTCCAAAGGATAATTAGTTATTTGGGCTTCCTACGTCAATGAACAAACACCAACAGTTTTTACCCTTCATTAGTAAAACTATGAGATCAGTGGTAGTCATGACAACCAAGTCAGAACATGCATAGTGGTGGTGTCACATGACCAGTGAAAAAAAATCACAAAATTGTATTTTCTCATCTCATTGATAGTTTTTTTCTTTTTAAAGAATATTCATTTAAAACAAGCAGAGATTTTGAGAATTTATATTGTTTGATTTTTATTCTCCACTAATGCTTGAAGATTTTAGTTTAAAATATTAATAAAAATTATGTTCACACTTCCCCATAATCAGAGGCTTACGTGAGATGTTCTATCAAACTAAAAAATCTATGGGATAGGAAAGCAGAGGTATTTCAGAAACAGCATTAAAATAATTGATCACAATCATAAAATCTAGCTAACAATCAGCTCAAATCTTTGTTCCAGCTGTACAAATACTATTTACAAATTATTATGTTTCCCTTTTCAGATTCTGTTAGAGACCAGAAAAGAAGGGTGAGTATTCCTTTTTCCTTTTGCAGAGATAGTCTAGTGTCAGGCTGTAATTGTACTGAAAATCAAATGTTGGTCAGACTACTATAATAAGTTTCAAAATCTTTTTTTTAAAGAGACAATGAAAAGGACGGGACATCCATTAACAAGCTCAGCCATTAGACGAAGGGCTTGCATTGCTTTGGAAAAACGACTCTGTGGCATTGTAGAAAACTGTCTATTAGACTCAGCACAACCTCCAGTGGACAAAACTGACACAACATCCAGTGGACAAAACTGACACAACACAACCTCCAGTGGACAAAACTGACACAACATCCAGTGGACAAACCTGACACAACATCCAGTGGACAAAACTGACACAACACAACCTCCAGTGGACAAAACTGACACAACATCCAGTGGACAAACCTGACACAACATCCAGTGGACAAAACTGACACAACACAACCTCCAGTGGACAAAACTGACACAACATCCAGTGGACAAAACTGATACAACACAACATCCAGTGGACAAACCTGACACAACATCCAGTGGACAAAACTGACGAAACACAACATCCAGTGGACAAAACTGACACAACACAATATCCAGTGGACAAAAATGACACAAAATCCAGTGGACAAAACTGACACAACACAACATCCAGTGGACAAAACACAACCTCCAGTGGACACAACTGACACAACACAACATCCAGTGGACAAAACTGACACAACACAACATCCAGTGGACAAAACTGACACAACACAACATCCAGTGGACAAAACTGACACAACACAACATCCAGTGGACAAAACTGACGAAACACAACATCCAGTGGACAAAACTGACACAACACAACATCCAGTGGACAAAAATGACACAACATCCAGTGGACAAAACTGACACAACACAACATCCAGTGGACAAAACACAACCTCCAGTGGACAAAACTGACACAACACAACATCCAGTGGACAAAACTGACACAACACAACATCCAGTGGACAAAACTGACACAACACAACATCCAGTGGACAAAACTGACACAACACAACATCCAGTGGACGAAACTGACACAACACAACCTCCAGTGGACAAAACTGACATGTGTTCTAGTAGAAGCAGCCCCAAAAGCAGCTATGAAGCCACTCTCTTTCAGATCAGTGACCATTTTGATGAACTTTGCCCAGATGATACTGGTGGAGGGGCAGAGATCCAAAATGATTCAGAGTCTGACTCTGAATCAGAGTCCCAGACTGTTGATGAGTCAGAGAGCCTTGCTGAAAGCTTAGCCAATTGGTCTTTACAGTTTGGAGTTTCTTTAGTTGCCCTCACAGCTCTCCTAAGTTTGCTAAGAGTGTACCATCCACAACTGCCAAAAGATGCTCGAACAATTCTTAAAACAAACACAGAATATGAAATTCATCATCGATATGGTGGTTTGTATTATTATAGAGGGATTTTGAAAGCTCTACAAAAGACTTTAGTCAGACTAATTGAAAATACAGCTGATATATTCCGCTTAAAACAGATAAATATTGATGGCTTGCAGTTGTTTAAAAGCACAAATGTACAGTTATGGCCAATCTTAGGTCTCTTTTGAGTCAAAAGTGTCCTTTCTCAGCAAAGCTTCTAAAAACGCTCTTTTTTTCTAAATCTTAGCCTCTGACATAGTTTAAAGGGACTTTATGGACTTTGAAATTTTCATGCTCGCTATCGCCCCCTCAGGCCAAACGTGTAACTGCAGCTTCAATAGTAAGCTCGTGCACGAGGCATGCATGCTGTACTCCTGAATGAAAACAACAGCTGAGTCAGTCCTGCTGCTGATCGCTCTTCTAAATTGTCTTTCAAATCTGCCTCCACACAATTAACAATGTCCAATACAGAATATAATAGAATAAAATAGCCTTTATTGATTTTGTACAAGGCAAGGCAGCTTTATTTGTATAGCACATTTCAAACATGGAGGCAATTCAATGTGCTTTACAGAGCAGGAGCAACAAAAGCATTAATCAAAATACACAAAGAAATAATTCAGACAATTAAATAAAAGGCATAGTCAAAAAAGTTTAGCAGTAAACAGTGCAGAAGGAGCAGCATAAGAAACATTCAATCATAGGCTAATGAATACATGAAGGCTTTTAATTTTAATTTAAAAGTTACTAGCGTTGGGGCCTGTTTGAGGTCATAAGGAAGCTGATTCCATCTATGAGCAGCATAGTGACTAAAAGCAGCTTCTCCCTGTCTGGTTCTGACCCGAGGTTCTACCAGCTGACTGCTGTCTAGGGATCTGAGAGCTCTGCTAGGTGTATATACAGGAAGGAGATCCAACATGTACTTAGGCCCCATACCATTGAGTGATTTATAGACTAGTAGAAGCACTTTAAAATCGATTCTGTAGTTTACTGGTAACCAGTGCAGAGTTTTTAGAACAGGGGTGATGTGCTCAGTTCTCTTAGTTCTCGTTAGGACCCTAGCAGCAGCATTCTGAATAAGCTGCAGTTGTTTTACGGCTGTTTTGGGAAGAGCAGTCAGGAGACCATTGCAATAATCTAGTCTGCTACTGTACAGGGTACAGTGTAATTGGAGTGCCACTCCCTTTGGTGCAAAATGTAAAAGAATACAAAAAAAAATAATGCAGAAATGATATAAATATAAAATCAACAATAATATGTGCAAATATACACACAGAGTAGCAGCATTAGTTGGGTTCTGTGCAGGCCACTATTGTAAGCAGAATTTTAGCATTTTGAGTGAAACTCAAATAGCACATATAATTGTTAGCCTATATAATAATTATAATTGTTATATAATTATAATTGTTATAATTGTCAGCTTCATCCAGGCCAATGCAAGGAAGTTGGTCAACCTCATCCTGTGATGCACACCTATTGCACAAGACAAATAAATTTTATATAATCAGTGAATAGAAAGTGAGAGTGGGATGTTACTACGGTATTAAAAAAACACAATAATAAAACATACCTTATTGATATTGGAGATACATATTCTGAATCATACGGGTCTAAAGCTCCTTCCTTCTCTTTCCAGCTCTAGTCTGGAAGTAAAAACAGCAGCAGAACATGATTATATATACTGACATATAGCCATTGCATTTCTATGAGAATAATTTGTTACTTACACACTGTTTCCAAACTATTGGCTTGTTCCTCATCTAAAGAGTTCTTTCAGCTCCATTGATTTGATGCTACAAAAACAAACAGAATACATCAATTACAAAAACATAGGTTATGAATCAAATGATAAAAGCTCTGCATGTTTCTGCATTTACCAAGAATTCTCATAAATGATAACCAGGGCTGCTGTATAATTTATTCTCCACATCCAGACACAATGATCCTATCTTCTGTCTCATGAACAGAAGCTGGGATGTTTATGCCCACAAAGTTTTTCTTTTTTGCTCCAACAACACACTCCTCTGGTTATGACTTTTACTTTCTTGTGCTCCTGGTCTATATTTCCTCTCCACCTGCATGTATCCACCTGTCTGTCGGCACATCTGACGCTGGTCAGATGCTGCGTGTTGTCAGTCATTGAGGGAACGTGCACGGTGTCGGATAACTCATCTTTTTTTCTCTCTCTCCTCTTGCCTGGGCTGACGGGAGCTGACGGAGCTGTACGCGCGGCGCACATGCGCATTTGGAGATGATTTGGAGAGAATGCATCCTAATGCGCAAATCGTGGCCCCTCGTGTAGCGTGTCTTCTGCCTGTCGGGAGGGGCGGGTCAGCGGCGCTGGGGGAATGTGTTTACTTGGAGACGGACATATTTTGCAGAAATCTCGGAGATTTCCACTAATAAATGAGCGGTAATAGTACCGGTACTCATCCTACCCTGGAAAAAAGTCCCAGTGCGCTGAGAAGTAAAATAGGAATCAGACTAATATTAATATCCTGACCAGCACTGACTCTGATGGAGACACGCTAAACAAGCAGCCTAAAAATGTTCCTATGACATACGTAAGCCCACGGGTTGCTTTGAAAACACCCACAACCCTTACCCCACACGTATTTAGTAATAATTTCTTACCTGTCCAGCAACAATGATGCCAACTGCGGGTCTTTTGTCTCAGCATTTTCCACTACTTAAATGTCGGCCGGACCGATGTTTATCCTCGTTCTTTGCCTTCGGCGACCAGACTCGAGTTTTGCCCTTTTTGTCGCGCTGGAATACACTCTTGGTTTCTTTGTCTTGTTTGGGGTCTGGGCTGGAGTTTCGCTGGTGCTTGAAGCAGCTCTCTTCTTGTTCTTGGCTGAATCTGTGGCTTCCAGTCTTCAACTCAGCTTAGCCTCTATAGAGCAGTTTTTTTATAATCTCCACCTCTGTTTGAACACCACTAAGACCAAGTGCATGCTATTCAGCCGAAAACCTGTTGCCTCAATTCCCCCCACAATCACTTGTATGAACGGTGTGGTTCTGGAATATGTCAAAACTTATAAATATCTAGGCATTTGGTTGGATTCCTCTCTTTCATTCACCACACACATCAATAACCTTCGGACAAAAGTCAAAGCCAGACTGGCCGTTCTATTCCGCAATAAAGCTTCTTTTACTCATGCCTCCAAACGCACCCTTGTTAAGACTACTGTATTGCCAATTTTGGATTATGGCGACATTATATATAGAATAGCACCAAATACGACCCTAAAAAAACTTGACACACTTTATCATTCAGCCATCCGTTTTGCCACTAATGCACCCTTTCATACCCATCATTGTGATCTGTATAAACTGGTGGGCTGGCCCTCGCTCCACACCCGGCGCCTCCATCATTGGGTTCTCTTCATATACAAGACAATCCTGGGAAAGACACCTCTCTACCTTTCATCTCTTCTTCATGCCACTCATAACACTTACCAAACAAGATCAAGTAACATTATAAAGTTTAACACCCCCCCAAAATCTACCACCTTTGGACGTAATGCCTTTCGTTTTGCAGCAGCACACGACTGGAATACATTCCAGAACACCCTCAAACTCACATCCTTCATCCCAATCTCCAAATTCAAGCAGACCATCCAAAATACAATAGTTGACTGTTGTTCATGCTGACAATCTGGATACTACATATATAAGCTCTTTTATTTATTTATTTTTTAATATTTTATACTTACTTTTTTTAATGTAAATGTTTGTGCTATGTTTTATATTGTATGCATTCACTGTTTTACTTATTTAAGCAGCCTGTTGGCCAGGTCATGTTTGTAAATGAGAAGTGGTTCTCAAACAGTTCACCTGGATAAATAAAGGTTAAATAAAAATAAAATGAATCAGCTACCAAAACCACCTCTTGCTCTGCCGCTAAGCTACAGCTAGCAAACAAACGCTGCAGGCGCGTGAGCGCGCATGACGTCATCACTCATTACGCTGCCTCTGGAGGACACTGGGGAAGCCTGCTTGCTCGACCCGAGCACAATCTTTTCTGTGAGTTTACAGGCCTACAGAGGCAATCACAGTGAAAATGCCAGGGCTCATTCTACAGGACCAGGGCATTGCAGGAGAATGTATGAGGAATAAATTTTAAATTTCTATACTTGTATTAGCTGTTAAACTTCCATAATGTCCCTTTAAGGGAGTTCTAAGCTAGCTTGCCTGCAGCTCAGTGTGAAGTGTGGAGAGTTTTAGGGTAGAGAGGTCGTGTTATCGAGTCAGTGTGTGTGTTCACTAGTTTATGATTGTGTTAATTTTGATAAACTATTGTTTGTGAAGGCTGTAGAAACTCCAGCCTGAGCAGACATCGAGTCCACGGGTTTCTAAATAAGGAAAACAAGCCTCTTATCTCCGTGCCTGGGGGCGTTTTGGGCAGCTGGAAAGACGGGACTTCTGGAACCCAAATCGGTGTCGGTACCAACTCACGGAGGTCTACGTTGGCCTCCAGAGACCCTCGGCGAGGTTAAAAAAATTAAATGCGGACTTTGTGAACTCAGATCATTGTCGGAACCATGTCAGAACCGCCGCCCAACCACCACAAGAGATGCGCCGCTCAGCGGGCCAGTTGGGATGGTTTCTGGGTCAGAACCATATCAGAACCACTGCGCGGACCTCCAGGAAAAATGTGCTGCTCTTAAAAATACCAGCGAGCCAGTCGAGCTGTTTTTGGGTCGGATCCAGCTCACAGCAGCGCGCATGGAGCTCCAGAACCGATAACAGGTGCGCTCCCTCCCTCCCTCTCCCTCTCTCTATCTCTCTCTCTAAACTGCTGAACTGCGCTACGTGAATGGATATTAACTAGTATGAGACTGCTGACAGACGGTCATTAGTTTACTATTGTCAAGAATTAATGTTATAGCTGGCTTCTGGGTCAGAACCAGCTCACAGCAGCGCGCAGGACCTGCGTTTGTACCGCAGCATCTCTCTCTCTCTCTCTCTCTCTCTCTCTCTCGCTCTAAAGAGCTAAACTACGTTACGAACAGATATTAACTAGCATGAGACCGCTGCCAAACTCTCATTAGTTCATTATTGTCAAGTATTAATGTTATATTAACTGAGCGATACTATTTTGATTGTCTGCTACATGATAGTAATCTGTACAATATTGTGATGTTAGCGCACGAGTTTAAGCTAACATCGTTAACTCACCAAGACACCTGCTGCTCCCCCGCTGCTTCTCCTCACATCACAGCTCAATCTCTCTGCTTTGGCCGATCGTTTCTCCCTCTGGCTTGTCTCTGCTCTCTGAGACGTGCAGCAGACTCATAATTTTATGGTCTTTGTCCACCATAAGTATAATTATAAACGTTAAAAGTTTCCTCTGTGTCAGAGCCGCATTAGAATCCATATTTGTCTCTGGATTAAGCTAGCAGGACTCCCTTTTCTGACGTCACTTGATTTGGCAGAAAAAAAATTTTTCTCACAAAAATGACTCTAAAAGCCTAAATAATTTATGTATGTGCAAAAAACTTTTTAAAACGAGTTTCTGTTATGTTTCTCTAAACATTGAGTCATGGGAGTCTCTAACTTGCAATTTGCTCTTTAAGAGAATTTAATCAGGAGCTAAAGCAGCTGCAGGAAGGAGTTCATTTCAAAGGGAAACAACTTTTTATTGAACTGGATTTGGTTGTCTGTGATACTCCTGCTAGAGCTTTAATGAAAAACATAAAGGCGCATAATGCATATCACGGATGTGACAAGTGCTGCCAGCCAGGTGTTTATGTGAACAACAGAATGACATATCCTGTAAATGATTTTGTGTTACGGACTGATTTGTCATTTACAGAGAGAACTGACCACCATCATGAGGGACCTCATGGGTTGTCTGGTCTAGATGTTGGCATAATAACTAAATTTCCTCTAAATTACATGCACCTTGCATATTTAGGTGTTGCACGTAAATTGTTGAATATCTGGCTGAGAGGTCCTTTGAAATTTCGCTTGCCCTCTAGCATTGTTGATCAGATTTCTCAAAGTTTAATTCAGATGCGCACAAATATACCCACTGAGTTTGCAAGGAAGCCAAGACCTCTAAGAGAGCTTGATCGTTAACAGTTTTTGATTTGTACTGGTTCTGTTGTGTTGGCACCATATTAAGACAGTAATTTGTATAACAACTTCATGTTATTTTCTGTAGGTATTTGCATCCTTGTCAGTCCTCATCTGTGTTCCATGTATAGTACCTATGCAAACACACTGCTCAAAACATTTGTTGGGCATGTTGGGGAACTTTATGGCAAAGATGCTCTGGTTTATAATGTGCAGCCTTGATCCACCTATCTGCAGATGCACAACGGTTTGGTGCTTTGGACTGTATCTCAGCTTTTCCATATGATAACTATCTGTGTAAACTGAAGAAGTACCGTAAATCCTCTAATACAGGCCCAGGCCTTTATTTACTCAAGCGCATCCTGGTTCAGGCCTTTATTGGAAGGAGGCCAGAATTAGAGGCAGGCCTATATTTATTTTTTATTTTATTTTTTTTTCCATGTCCTGTTTGGTATAGCAAACAGTATTGATGTCTGAGTGCCAAAAACAAGCCTTACAGTTTTATTCTCACAGGTGGATCGTTATAGATTCAGCTATAACACCCTGCCTGATATCAGAACTTTATTAGAAATGTTTTCGGTTGGTTAAAATTTCAACGGACACGGAAATGAAAGAGAAAGGGGGGAAACAGAAGGAAGGGGGGGAGTTCACAAAAATAAACAATAAAGGATGCAAAAGAATACGCTTCTAGACCTGCAGAAAGAGAAAAAGAGAAAAAAAGGGGGACACAAAAAAATACAACAGAACCAAAACATCACTGCACCAACAACATGAGGATGTTGGCAGGCCTATATTTTAATTTGAGCAAAATAAACTACCAGTAGAATGAATAAAAACAAGATTTTGTGTCTATTTGAGCGGTGACTGACTCACGTGCAAATCAAAAGTGATGATTGGTGGGTTTCACTCACGTGACCCTGCCGCCACGCTGAACTCATACATGCTGGAGGATTTACCAACGCTGAAGCGATCGACACAACAAACTATCTCGTGTGGCAAATCTCATATTACACTGTGTAACCCTGTCAGTTTAAAAAAAAAAACTTTAATTTTTTTACTCTTCAAATGCTGGTTTAAACTTTTAAAATCCCTTTTATTTAAAGTAAAGATTTTTAATTATTTTGGGGATGAACATTACACTGAACGTGATTTTTCTAATGTACATTGCTGTTTCTAGTGGTAAGAAGAAAATTTTGTTTTTCCCGAATGTTCCTTGAAGTGTGCATAAGCACGTTATCCGAATAGTGTTATTTCCGAGGAGTCAGTGAAGTACACTCAGGGAAGGCGCGATACACGGCAGAAGGAGAGAAGTTTTATGCCGTGGAGAAGGCGCATTGTTCAAGTTTATCGAGTTAAATATCTTCCTTAAGAAGTGCTCCAGGATGTGTTCAAGTGTTTACCCTGTGAGCTGCTGGTTGTTGGGTGAGTGAAGCGAATGTGTGACTGAAATTAGGTTGGAACTGAGAAGCTAACGGCTAACGCCGTCAGTAAGCTAACGGCTAGCGCCGTCTGTAAGCTAACACCTCGTGTAGTTAGAGTAAGTTTTATAAAGAAAATTTTGGTTAGTTAATGGATATATTGTGTATATTTGTGTATTTAAAATGTGTATTCGTGCTCAACATGAACGCAAATGTGTTGTGAAAACTTATTGTACTGATAGAAGTTTCTTAACTGTAGCTTCCTCGTGGTACTGAGCCATTTCCATTCAGAAGTCTGCAGGGAGTTCTGCGTTCTGATGCTCTTGGTAAGAAATCTTTATAAATTCATCGGTTGGGTGATGTCTTTATATAAAAGGAAGGAAAACTATCCTTGAGCAGGATTTTCTTCTGCATCTTACTGTAGTTGGAGTTTTGTGAATTTAGAATTATTTTTGAATGTTATTCTGCTGTCTTGTGCAGGTCAGGTTTTTTTTTTTTCTCTTCGTTGTATTCCGCTTCAAAGAAGATTGATTGATGACTGGACTCCATCCAGGGCTGGCGAGCCCCACCAGGAAACACGAAGCCCACTTTTGACCCAAGAGGATTTTGATCTGCCCTGAATGGTTCAGAGACTGTGGTGACTGCCATTTGGTAGGACAAATCGTGAATCTGATTGCATTGCTGCAGAAATTGCAGTGAAGGGGAAAAACAATTTGAGCTGGAAAAAAAACTCTCAATATGATGTGGTTTAATGCCACACACACACAGTAAAGTCCCCCGGGGGTATTTTATTTTTATTTTTTATTTTAGGAAAACTTGTTTTGGGCCCATCTTTTATTTTCTGTGAAATTATTGTACTGTGAAGTATTTTCTACTACCCTGTTTGTTAATACAGGATTACATTTTCCTTAATCTTTGTGTATGTGTCATGAGTCACAAACTGCTCCCAGAGGCGAATCCTAAAACTGGTCCAAATTAAATCTGAAGTTAAGTTACTCAAATTCTGAAATCTGAGCTAGTTGCTACAACTGCAAACCAAAAGCCTTTTATGAGTCTGAAAGCCTACAACTATTTTATTTCAGGTTGGTTAACAATTTAGAGATCGGAAAAGCTTTAAATGACCATTGTCTTGTTTATGCTCGTGAGATGTGCTATTTTAGTTACGTAATTAACTCGTAATGATAGCTAATGCTAACTGTGAGTACGTGCTAGGATCTACTTATAACTAACATTTTAAGCCTTTTTAAATCCACATTTCTGGTACATTTGTTTGATTTTATTAAGGTATTAATGCCACATTACAACACGCAAATAGCTTTTAGAGTGCTAATGTTTTTAGCAGTTAGCTCAGTGTTGTAACGTGGCAGGTAAACAGCTTGCAATTTGCGGTGAGGACACGTGAAAACAGTATCAAACTGTTTACCTGCCACGTTACAACATTAAGCTAACTGCTAAAAACATTAGCACTCTAAAAGCTATTTGCGGTTAGGACACATGAAAACAGTATCAAACTGTTTACCTGCCGGTTTTGTAGCTACGTTTCTAAATAAATGTTCAATAAATATCATATCATATGATAAAAAACCTTTAGTAAGCCCTTACCTGTGATGAAGTGATCACTGCAAACTAGCATTTTCCGTTTCGTTTTTGCTCATCTTGCAGCCGGAGATTATGATCCACTAGTCCGCTGTTACCGTAAAACTTATGTATGAGTGCCTCGAAAAATTGAGTGAGGGCTCACTTTACCGTCGATCTTTGAAACCCCCCCCCCCCCCCCCCCCCCCCCCACACACACACACACACACACACACACACATGCTGTTTAAAATAGTAGCCCTGGCCACTATTAGAGACCGGCCTTTATTTACCCCCGCTGACAGCGAGACCGGCTAAAATAGAAGACCCAGCCGGCAGTGGCGGCTCGTCCATAGGGGGCGCTAGGGCGCCGCCCCACCAGTCTCACAGGAAGAGGAAGAAGAAAAGAGGAATCACAAAATGTATTTAAAAAAACATAAAATTTAAACTAAACGATCTATACACCTTATGGGCTGTAAGTGCTGTGTGTAATCTGCATTTAATTGTAATTTAATAAAGTTAATACTTTTAACACGGCCGAAACGTCGACGTACTTCCTGTCACGTGTCCTCTCGCGGTCGCAGCAATATTTACCATTGACTTAATACGGGCTAACTGGCGCATGCACGCTGGATCCCCAACGACAAGGAATAGGAGAGCTGTTGGGCGCATATGGTTGCGATCGCAAGCAAACAGGGGGAGTCTTCTCAGATCAGGAGGAGGATGCTGATTGGTCAGTTCACCCAGCCCAGACAGAACTGGAAATTTCTCCACAGGCTAGTTCACCGTCCTTTGTTGTTGTGGGGCTGCTGCTAACGTTGACTATGGAGAAAACTAGTAGTTTCATCTTTTTATCATTGGATTCTACGAACCAAGTGGATTTTTTAATATAGCCCTTTTTATAAGACGCACCATGCCGGCAAATCAGCGCAATATTACCGCAACATGTTTCTTATGAACGCGCCATGGCGGCATCACGTTGCGGGAATTTTGCGGCATTCGTGCCGCCACGCTTGGTAGTAATATTGCGGTAATATTGCGGCTTCGCCAATCTTATAAACGCACATTAAGCCTTGGCGCAAAAGAGGGAGGTGTCATGACCATGTGATGAATTAATGCTGCGCTCCGGCCGGGAATTATGTTAAAAATGAAAGTAAACACGCGCTTAAGTTTCACGTTTGTGAACAGAACCAGCTGAGATGATAAACTGGACCGATGCACAGCTCCGGGAGCTTCTCTCCGTTAGATCTGCAGCTCAGATCATCTGACAGCTCACAGGGATGGTGGAGCACACACCTGTAGCTGGTTGTTAAAATAAAAACTTAAGGAGCGCTGCTTCGATCACAATAAAAAGCAAGTTATGTCCAAAATACACGGAAGTCCGCGACAGTGCAGAGACCGCCCCCATACCTCCTTTTTGCCGCCATCGCGTAATCTTTTATAAAACTGACATGATTGCACAACATTACTGCCACGGTCTGAGCTCTTTTAAACGACCTAATGCTCCCTGATGCCGCATCGGCGTTGTGGCAAATTGGCGGCATTGTTTTATAAAAAGGGCTTATAAGATGGATTATTTTGACCAGCAAGGTAAGACAGAATTTAGCTTTTGACTTCATGAAAATAGCTTTGTTTTGCTTTTCATTTAGCAGTCATTGGGTGGTGTTGAGGTAGAAAACGTGGATTCTATCGTTTAAAAGAGCCTCTTCCTGTTTAGTGTCTGTGAGGTTTGCATATATTGGTGAATATGAAGCATGTTTTTGGAACAACTTTGTTGCTAACTTAGCAACAAAGTCCGTCGATTTCAAGTTGTGTGACGCATAAGAATGGTAGTTTGGTGTTCCCTAGTGGTGATATGTGGTTAGCGCATCTGAAAAACTGACTGCAAATAAAGAAAATAACTATCGTTTATATAGCGCCTCTCAAGATAAAAACCATTCACAAGAACTAACATAAAAAAATAAAAATAAAAAAATGCACCCCACCCAAAATAAAATTCACCAGCCGCCACTGCCGGCCGGTAATGGAATACAGGCCAATATTAGAGGATTTACGGTATGTCAGAAAGCCAGACTTTCCCCTTGCACAGATAATAAGACGTTTATCAGAAGCTGAAAAGATTTGTTGCCTTGTGTTGCCCCGTAAGGAGTTAAAAATGCAACATTATGTTGGACCTGTTCCTAATGAGGAGGAGGACTCAGGTTTCACCTTTCCAGCACCTACAATGCAGCTTTGAACCAAGTTCCAAAACAGTTTCAGTCCAATTCACACCCTCCTGCATCTAATCAACACAACGACTCACAAACAATAGAGGCTAACGATGCTAGCGACTCATCAAGAGGTAGGGAGGAGGGGCATTCACAGGCAGATGCTGCTCGTTGAGCAACAATAGACAGCTACAGTTTATAAGATCGACCCTCCCATATTCCAGTCAGAATTGACAAAGCTCCTCGGATGAGAAGCGAAACGTCTTCAAGAAACCAAAGAAGTCCAGTTGCCTTCATTTGAACCCCTTGGATTGTCTTTCAGATGTTTTTAATAGTTGAATTTATGGACAGCAAGGCTGTAAACATCATACCAGAGTCCTGGTTTGATGATGGAACTGCCAGGTGGCCCAACTATACCAGTGATAATCGGATTAATAGAGCTGTTCAAAAAAATGAAGAGCCAGGAGAAGACTGGAAGGCCTATGATGTTAGAGTCCTCATAAAAACAAGTAAATTTTCATTCAGAGGTTAAATTGTCCCTATTACTGTGATCAACTTTATCTTTAAAACTTCTCTTTTGTCACACTTCCAACCCCTTCCTACAAAATGAAATGAACTCTGAGCCTGAACATTTATGTTACTGCAGCAATGGAGTAATGTTTAATCTTTTGTTAATTCTGATGATAGGTGATTACATAAAGGCAAGAAGCAAACTGAAGGCATCGCTGACCTGTAATACGTCAGAACTACAGACAGATGATGGAGAGGTGGTTCGGAAGAGAAAAATAAAGCAAAGGTTTGATTTTTAGAGATCAGTGACAAGTATTACAGTTTTGAAGAATAAAAACTTGGGTAGATGTGTATTGAAGCACTTTTAAAATTGTATATTATAATATATCAGTGCTGGACTGCTTGTGTTGTGCTTAATTTGACTTGCTATGGTTTTGAGGCTAAATCACAGAGGGCTTCTTATATTAGACCAATAAGTATATGAAATGTCAGAAATTGTTAACTGCAGTATATTTTGTTATATTTTAAACAATAATTAATCTGCTGTCATAAAGTAAGTGTTTCAGTCATCCATGCTAAAAGGTAACGAGGCTTATTATTCCTTTTGTTTGGCAGAATCATCTTTACTGATACAGAGTCCGAGGGTTGAAACAGAGGGAGATAAAAGGAAGAGACCCAGCAATTTCTCCTCTGCTCCAGCCCCTCTGATTCCACCACCAACTCCAAACGTGGGATCTTCTGAGACTCACCAGGCCTCTGCAAGACAATACACGAGGCACACTGAATCCTTTATTGCAGGTATCACATATTTTGAGGGGTTAATTGAAATAATAATAATTATAATAATAATAATTCATCGAACTTATATAGCGCTTTGTTAGGACACTCAAAGACGCTGCATGCACTCACACATTCACACACTGCTGATGATGGTAAGCTACTGAGTAGCCACAGCCGCCCTGGGGCGGTCTGACAGAGGCGAGGCTGCATTGTTGCGCCATCGGCCCCTCTGACCACCACCAACAGAGGCAATTCGGGTTAAGTGTCTTGCCCAAGGACACAACGACGGCGACAGACCGAGTGGGACGCGAACCCGCGACCTTCCGATTGCGGGGCGTCAACTCAACTCCTATGCTCCTATTTAGGAAATAGAAAAACATCTGAATTGGGGGTGGACCATATCATCTTGTTCACGTTAATACTGGTAATTTTTCCTTGACCAAAATATGAAAGCATGATATGCTAATTAGATGCCATCAGCAACACATCCGTTGCACTTAAGTTCATTAAGTGGGATGAAGCAGCCCATCTCACCACACAAAAAGGAAAAAGAGACACATGAAGCAGAATGAAGCATGCCTGCTAACTCTAGGAATTCAGCTTAATTAATTACCCCTATCTCTACAAATTAAAAATTAAAACAATATTTAATTTCATTTCCCACAGGTGCAACAACTCAGCCCATTGATACGTCCACCTTGCCTTCCAGTCCGTTGTGCCATACTGAGTTTGCTCAAGAACAAAGTCAGTTTGGCCAAAGTTACACAGGTATTGTTTTTTCCCTAAATTTGATTTAGCTTTTATTATCATCTGAGTGATTAGTGACAAAAAGAAATTATTAATTCATCCTGTGTTTCTAGCTCCAAGCCCTCCAATCCCTCACGCCCTGGTCCCTCATTTGTCTCCAACACCTGTGCACCAGCTCTCCAGGCTACCTCATGAAGATGGGCATCAGGAACAAGTTTTCAGGCCATCATCCAGACTAGGGAAGACAGGCTGTGCATCTATACCTTGCTCTGGTGAGTGTCCTTTTATAGCAGCACTTTGGTCGGCTCTCATGCCGTTTTTAAATGTGCTATAGAAATAAACGTGGTATGGTAAGCCAGTGTTAATATGACTTTGTTTCTACTTCACTAGGAACAAATCTTCAGTTTTGTAACACTTTTGATAGAACGACTTTTTTTTTTACTCTTTGTAGCTGCTGAACTGCACATCCTAACCCTGTTGGAGCACATAAAGCAACAGCAAATGCAGCTTGCTGTTACTGTTAACAGCCTTGATGATGAAAGAGGGACAGAAACGCCAGTGCCTGAAATATGGGGAGAATAAAGTCTCAATAGATTTGTGTGTGTGTGTCTAGATTTGTGCGTGCGTATCTAGATTTGTGTGTGCGTATCTAGATTTGTGTGAGTACCTAGATTTGTGTGTGCATATCTAGATTTGTGTGTGAGTACCTAGATTTGTGTGTGCGTATCTAGATTTGTGTGTGCGTAACTAAAGATTTGTGTGTGCGTAACTAAAGATTTGTGTGTGCGCATTAGTGATGCGCGGGTTGTCTTCCAACCCGCGGGTACCGTGGGTTACCCGCGGGTCGGGTTGGGTCAGTTCAATAAATTATTAATTCAGTGTGGTGCGGTTTGGGGCGGGTTCATCAAATATATATATTATATAGATATGCACACTGAAGATAAAGACATTAATCATTGCTTCATTTTGTAAAACATAATATTTAAGACAGTTTTTTAAACACAGTCATGTTTTAAAACGTTATAACGTGCAGATAACCTTTGACCCTATGACGTAGGCACGTAGAACGCGGCAGCAAAATGCGCTCCAAGCAGGTGGCAGGCAGCCACATCAACAAAACAATAGAGGAAGATATTTTGGATAAAATTCGTTTAGGAGTTTACATTCTTAAAAGAAAGGAGGGACAAACTAATCGCTCAATATTATAACGTGTTTTTAATGAGGCGGGGCAGGTTGTAAAACTAGACAAAGTGATGCGGGGCGGTTTGGTGCAGGTCAGACTTTTTGAAATCTGCGGTACCCGCGGGTTGAAAAAAACCCTAACCCGTGCATCACTAGTGCGCATCTATGTGGGTGTGTATAGATCTATGCATGTGTAACTCTTGATTTGTAACTTGTGTTTACATTTTTGTGTGTAACTTCAGCTCCTACACATACAAATCATTAAATACAAACACACAAATCAACTGGTACACATGGACAAAACTACATTACACACAAATCAGTTTGCAAGTACAAAAACCCTTTTGAGACTCTTTTCATGCCTGACTGATTTGTGCGTAGATGGTGAATCCAATTCTGGGTGAAAGCTGGGAAATCTGAATTTTCTTTGGAGTTAGTCTAAACTTGTGTTGAAGGAGCAAACATGTTTTTCTGTGGAAAAATAGAATATCTCATGATCCTGTAGTTACAAAATATTAACCTAAATTTACTTTTTAACAATCTAAAATAGTTTATTTAGACATAAATGTGTTTATGAGCTATGAAAACATAGTCAAATGGTTGTAAGAAATGACCACTAGATGGCAGAGTGGTTCTCTGACTGGGAAAAACACACTTCAACCGGCAGAAAGCAGGAGAAGATGGCGCAGCGCCCTGGTGATCTTTCCTCTGAAGTAAGTAAAAGTTAAACCTGCACGCTTTGCAGTCCGGTTATGAGACAGGCAGCTATTATTGTAGACCATTTCAGACGTTTTATAGGTCTGGCAGCTTGACACTGTCCTTTTTTCTGTGTTAGCAGGTGCTAACGTCTGTAAGCTAAGCTACTTTAGCCATTTCAAGCTGTTGAGAACATAGACATGAATAGAGAATAGTGTTTCTGTCTTTCAACAAAATCACACCAACTTCACTTTGACATGTATGTTAATACAGTTGTGTAATGAAGTTGCTAAATGATTTAAAACAGTTTTTAATAGGTGGGTTTTAAAGAGGCTGTAAGCTAACCTAACAAAAACACAATGCTAAGCATCTTTTATGCCCTTGATGTAATCTGAACAAAGTCAAATGTAAGTCTGGCGGTGCAACTAAATGATTCTATTGGTTTTACAGAGCACAAACACTATCTCTATTCATGTTTAATTGTGTTAACCGGCTAACTGCAGCTAGTTAGCAGCTGGTCTTTGTGTGTTTAAACGGGCCTATTCAGCTTCTTCACTTCATCAGCGCAGTTTTAAATTTGTTTAGAGTTTTGTAAATTCTTTGGAGATTTCTGAGTTTAAAGTGAATTCTATTGAGACACAATAATGTTCATGACGTGTGTAAAGAGGAGTTTCTAAACTATCTGAACTAGGGCAGCTGTTTTTTATTCTGAGACTGCCATGTGAGTTTTAGATCAGACAGCAGCATCATTTGTGATATCAGTAAAGTAAATGTGATCATGAACATGAGTAATTATTTTTTATTTTTCAGTTAAACCACATGATGCTGACTTCAGTGACCTGCTGCAGCATGTTACACAATCAGGATCACCATGGTAACACAATGTGTCCTCCAGAGCAAAGCCGTTTAAAGAGAAAGTTACGACACGCTTTGAACTCGCCGACACGCGGTCACGTGGTTCATGTAGCCCCGAATAGTCAGTGTTGCCAACTCGGCGACTTCGTCGCTGTTTCTAACGACTTTTCGACCCCCTCAACGACTTTTTATTCCAAACAGCGCCTAGCGACAAACCTAGCGGTTTTTCTGAGGACCTTTGCTACTTTCTGTAGAACTTTCTCGTAGATATTCCCTGCAGATTAGCAAGAAAAACTGTTTGCGCTCCAGACCATTCTTCCATGAGTCAGGAAACAGAATGATCTGCGCATGTGCACGAGCCGTGGCACGAGGATGATCGCGTTACATCGACTGACCAATCATAAACTTTTCTCGGCCGGACCGCCGAGAAATGTGCAGCTGCAGAGCTGGAGACCGCTGATTTACGCCTGCTGCTGCAGATTCAAGCTTCTGCTGTTTAGAGGCGGAGCAGGCATGAATCCGCTGTCTCTGGGTCTGCAGCAGCCGTCAGGCACTGCCTGCATTTGGCGAATAAAGTCAGCGGGATTTGAACCACCGTCCCGTTAACACACGCAGCTCTGTGGCTCATCGGAGTTTCCCTCAGTGACACGGGGATGGTATTTTAACATAAGACACCCGCTCCCTTTTGCTTGGTGCACCTGTGTGCGCAGTTATCACGATCTAGATGGAGAGAAAACATAACGGACAAGTGGAGAAACTATGAGGGGAAAAAGCCGCTGTTGAAGAAAACGCTGGTAAATGAACAAACGTGCAGAGAGTCTGTGAGACTGAGGAGAGCAGGAGGTCTGAGCTATGTCCGGATCACCACACCAAATCTGCCTTAATATCACTTTATTTATACTTTTATAATTTATTTTACACATCAAAGCACACTGGGCCATTTGGATCATACTAGTTAATCATTTAAACATACAATAATTTTTATTTTCCTCCCTTTTAATCCTAACTAACTACTAACATGTTTTAAAAATCTTAAAGATCAGAAACCAAAATTTCTGAGAAACAAAGTACTTCAGACCCTAAAAAAGGAAAAGTGCTATGGTTTTAAAAAAAACCTCTGCAGATGAGTTCATTAGAGTCAAACGTGTGATTACATTATAGCTGTATATATATATATATATATATATATATATATAAATAAATATATATATATATAAATATATATATATATATTAATTTTAGATGTTGAGGGGGAAATTAACGCCAATGTGACGTGATGACGTCATCAATATGCAAATTAGCGTATGACGTCATCTGGCGACATCTGGGTGACTTTCTGGGTGAACCTCAGCTACTTTCTGTCGAAGGCAGTTGGCAACACTGCGAATAGTTCCAAACAGCTCAACGCTGCCAGTCAGCATGAGCGGCTTCTGGCAGGACTGGACGCTAAAACAACCCTTTTCTCATTTCCACATGGATTTTTTGGTGATTAGTGACCATTAATGTGTGTTGATTAATTCACTGATTATGTATTTTATCAAAACAGTTAACTTTTGGAGCAGCACGAACATTTATCATTTAAAACTTTCGAAGGCAGCCAGACTGCAAACACAACGTAGGTTACAGATCATATTTAGCTAAAATACGTATAAAAAAATGTTTATATAATACACTGATCAATGTAAGGATGTGGTTTATAATTTGAGCTTTCTGTTCTCTGCATGCTAGCATAGATGCTATACTTTAATCCTAATAAATACTTAAAAGGTATCAGTGGTTCAGAGCTCTGCTCCTGCTTACCTTTAGATCTACTTCCCGAGATATTACTGTTTCCAGGATTTTGTCCTATAATCTTCAGTCTGCCTGGTGTCAGATGGAAAAGGAGCTGAATGACACAGCTGATTTAACATAATTTAATGACTTAGAGGACAATATGCAGCTGTAAATGCATCTGTAACCCTGCTGATTGTGCTTCCAGTCTAACAAGCATAAAATAGTAAGTGACTGATTAAAATGTGTTTCTGGTTAAAAATGTATTAGATGACAAAATAAGTGTGAGTCAGTTGTGCAAAACCAAATAACCAAACATTTTTTATTTATTTATTTATTAAAAGCCATTGGTCACAATAACAGTACACTGTGTGCAATAGGTTTAATCTGCATAAACATTTTCAGTCAGGGATCGACACGTTTTACTCTCAAATGCATGAGACCCCATAAAAGAACATCTGCTTCAGTGAGCTCCACAGGCTCCAGACGTATTCAGGACATGAGGACCCCTCTCTCTGACATCAGAACCCACCAAAGAAGACATCAACACTTTCAGCTGGAACCAGGTGTCTGCTATTTCTTTCATTGAAATCCCAGATGTGGTGGATGTTCTAGAGAGAGAAGCAAGTCTTTTAGAAAGCTGCAGTCTTCATGTGTAAGGTAAAATAAGCAGCAGGTTCTTCAGGCTGAGATTAAGAATTACAGCTAAACAGATCTATATGCTGTCTAATGATGGACATCTTGGAAATAAAGAGACAAAAACAAAGAAAAACAGCATTTTGCTCCACAAGTACCCTCCCACAAACGTTTGAGCACCAGTACATATAGATGGTTTGTTTGGAGGGTTTTAAAAATTTAATATCAGTGATTCTATAAGTTATAACATTCATACAGAATCTTGACATTTGCAGGAAACCTCAGAAAAAGTTGTTAAGGTGCTTCCTGATCACTTTAATATGAATTTTATTTTGATAGCCTCCCCATCACCCAGCCAGCTGCAGCACTCCACCAGTCCACTTTCTAGCTTAGACTCTATCACTGACCAGACCTGCACTGATTTTAAAATTAAAGATAAGGGACGTAAAAATCCCTCCAACAAACCATTCATATGTACTGGTGCTACCGCATTGGTGGGGGTATGCTTGTTGTGATGCAAGATGCTGTTTTTCTTTGTTTTTGTCTCTTTATTTCCAAGATGCCCATCATTAGACAGCATATAGATCTGTTTAGCTGTAATTCTTAATCTCAGCCTGATGAATCTGCTGCTTAGTGTGGATGAACATCTGACCGCATGGATCATCAACTACCTCACCAACAGGTGAGGTGGTTGTGTGCAGTACTGGAGTTCCGCAGGGTACAGTGCTCTCACCCTTTCTCTTCACCTTCTACACCTCGGACTTCACCTACAACACCGGCAGCTATCACCTCCAGAGGTTCTCTGATGACTCGGCCATCGTCGGCTGTGTGTCTGAGGGGAACGACCAGGAGTACAGGTCAGTCATCATGGACTTTGTGGACTGATGTGAGCGTAACAACCTTCGCTTGAACACCAGTAAAACAAAGGAAATGGTGATTGATTTCCAGAGAAACACTCCTCACTCACCAGTAAACATCCAGGGAGCAGACATTGAGGTGGTGGACACCTTTAAGTACCTGGGTGTTCACCTCAACAATAAACTGAACTGGTCCCACAACACAGATGCTCTGTATAAGAAGGGCCAAAGCCGCCTCCATCTCATTAAGAGGCTGAGGTCCTTCAGAATTATTTCCCAGCTGCTAAAATCCTTTTATCACTTTGTTGGCTCTGTTATTCATTCTGCTGTGGTCTGTTGGGGTGTAGGCAGCTCTGACCGAGACAGTAAGAGACTGAACAAGCTAGCTACCAAAGCTAGCTCAGTTCTGGGCTGCCCACTGGATTCTGTTGAGGAGACGTGTGAAAGGAGGATGCTGGGGAAGATGACCTCCATCTTAAGAAACCCCTCCCACCCACTGCACTCCACTGTGGAGATCATGGACAGCTCCTCCAGAGGTAGACTGAGACATCCCAGATGTAAAACTGAGCGCTACCGTAGATCTTTCATCCCCTCTGCAGTAAGAGTGTATAACTCCTCAGTTTAAGCTGTACTGGTATCATCCTGGTACACAATAACACCAAGCAATATTCATGTGTTCTATACTTGTGCAATACCGGATTCACATTGTTGTCTGTGTCTCTTAGAGTATGCAGTTGGTACCAAGTTTGTTTTCATCATTTATTTGTGGTTTTTTTAGTGATCTAAGATGACAATACTAGATTACTGCCTATGTGTATATACATGCAGTGCTTGCGGAAATGTTTCAGCCACGCCTGCCAAACTGGCAGACGTGAGAGCGTCTCACGCAGGACATTTTTGAACCACGTAGGACAAAGTCCTCGCGGGCTTCAGACTTGTATCTATTTAACAGTGGGTAATGTAGTGACCTCTGACCTTTACATATTATACATATTTTTATTGTGACAATAATCTGTTGACATAATTTGAAAAAAGAACCATCAATGTGATTTTCTGCCAAATTCATAAAATGAGGATTAACAGAATTTATCAGGAAATTATTAGAGATCATATAATTATTATAAATTTTTATGAAACACCAGAAACAACATATTATATATAAAAATATTTCTAAATTTTGTAATGATTCATAAGGGCTTTTTGTTGACTGAATTTGTAGCCTGATGTTACTGTTCCTTTAAGAGACGCTGTGGCTGGTTGAGGTGAAACTGGAAGTTGGAGATGTGGGTTTATTTCAGCTGTTTGTTAAACTACTGTAATAAACTGCTGTTAAGGACAAAATGTCATTCTGTCTGATGATTTAGTTCATCACAAATATCACGATATAAAGAAATTATCTTTTTCTTGGGGGGGGCACTGTGCCGTGGTCCCCGAAATGCCTAGAAACGGCCCTGGGTGTGGGACTGAGTTTTGAAGGTGATCTGAATTGTATCAAATAAATTAATATTTCATGCTTATAAATTATTTTTATAAAATTACGAACGTGTAGTGGATATATCTACCTACATTTTCCTTTTCAAACACTGTTTTGTTTTTTATGCGACTATTTTCCTGTACCCTGTCTCTTAGCTGCATCTCTTCTCAATCGTCCAGAAAAACTGCTGCCTGGCTTCTTACTTTTCAACTCACAAGTTACTTTTGAAATTAGCACATCAAAAAGATCAGTCGACCGCAAAAATAGCGGAATGTGCGCTGCGCGGCCGAGCCAGTGAGGTTGAAGTCACCGAAGCACGGGAGATGATCTCTGCAGCAGTGGAGCACGTCAGGCACAAATGAAAGAAAGAAAGTATGAGCAAACATGAACGATCGTGTGTTAATTATGTTTTTGGTTTTTTTTTGGTGGCGCCACTTTGAGAATGTAACCCCCAAATTCCACTATCTCCGCTCCAGCACGAACTCCGCAGCAAAAACAGTTCCTTTGTAGTCAATCAGAGCTGATCCACTACTGCGGCCATGCGGCGCAGTGCGCCGCCCACCGTTCCGCCATCCGGCAAAAATAGGATCGATTCTATTTTTGCCGGACGCCGGAGAACCTCCGCAGTCAATCTACAGAAATCACAACCGCCCAACAGGAAAGTGAGCAAGCACAACTTCCGTTATTTCACAATAAATCTATAAACAAAAGCGTTTTTTTGTTTCATATGCACAGGTATTTTTATCTAATGACTATTACATGTATACACATGTGTCTCAAAACATTTTTTACGTGTTTACACATTTGAAGACCGTGTTAAAAATATTTTAATCACAGAATGATTTGTTTGGATCTAACTTCCGCATTTATTGCTCGGACTGTATCGCGAGATCTCGAAATTCCCGCGGATGCCTGTTTGCGCACCTCAGGTCTCCGCACCGGGGCAGAGCCGTTGTAGAGCGGGTATAGTGTAAATTGAGTTCGGAAGCGAGCGGCGGCGGAAAGCGGGGGCGGAGCGGAGATAGTGTTATTTGGGGGTTACTGTGGCCGTGCGCAGGACGCAGCTGCCCGTCGGAGCGCATCAGCAATCAGCGCTCTGCCGCTCTCCATCCTCTCTGCCCAAAAGAAGACCCGGTGTGCTGAGAGTCCAAATAAATAATGTAATATATGTAGATACTAGATATTTTGAGGGGGAATCCAACAAACAGTCTGCAATTTGTGGTTTTCAGGAAGTTTATTTTATTTTGGCACGTTCAGAGAAGACACACGGCGTCGGTCATAATGTCCGACGATTTTAAGTTTTTCGTCGGACAATATTAAACCACGTCGGTAATGTCCGACTGTCCGACGTGTTTTCGCAAACAATTAGAATTAGAAGAAAGATAAAAAACAAGGATACATGCAGCATGTATCCTTGTCTTTTATCTTTCTTCTAATTACCCTTTGAGTGATGGTGCTGCTGTGACAAGTGAATTTCCCCACTGTGGGATCAATAAAGTCTATTCTATTTTACGTTACACATCATGACATGAAGACTGCAGTTTTCTAAAAGACTTGCTTCTCTCTCTAGAACATCCACCACATCTGGGATTTCAATGAAAGAAATAGCAGACACCTGGTTCCAGCTGAAAGTGTTGATGTCTTCTTTGGTGGGTTCTGATGTCAGAGAGAGGGATCCTCATGTCCTGAAGAAGTCTGCAGCCTGTGGAGCTCACTGAAGCAGACGTTCTTTTATGGGGTCTCATGCATTTGAGAGTAAAACGTGTCGATACCCGACTGAAAATGTATATGCAGATTAAATCTATTGCACACAGTTTACTGTTATTGAGACCAATGGCTTTTAATAAATAAATATATGAAAAATGTTTGGTTATGTGGTTTTGCACAGCTGACGCACACTTATTTTGTCATCAAATACGTTTTTAACCAAAAACAGTTTTTTGACATTGACATTTTAATCAGTCAGTTACTATTTATACTAGTTGTTAGGCTGGAAGCACCATCAGCAGGGTTATAGATGCATCTACACCCACATATTTTCCTCCAAGTTGTTAAAAACTTGTTTTAAATGAATTTAGATCAGCTGTGTCATTCTGCTCCTTTTCCATCTGACAACAGACAGACTGAAGATCACAGGACTAAATCCTGGAAACGATAATATCTCATGTTTTGTTAGAGGAAGTAGATCTGAAGGCAAGCTAGCGGTGACATATTTAAGTCTATTAGGACAAAAAGTAAAGCATCCCTATGTTAGCATACAGAGAACAGAAAACTCAAATTCTAACCCAGATCCTTACGTTGATGAGTGTATTATATAAACAGTTATTTTTATACAATTATACGTATTTTAGCTAAATATGAACTGTACCCTAAATGTTTTCAACGTTATGTTTGCAGTCTGGCTGCCCTCTAAAATATAAAAATGATAAATGTTCGTGCTGTTCCAAAGGGAATTGCTTTGATAAAATACATAATCAGTGTAGTAATTAATACACATCATTGATCAATAATCACCAAAAAATCCATGTGGAAATGAGAAAAGGGTCGTTTTAGCGTCCAGTCCTGCCAGAAGCCGCTCATACCGACTTGGAACTATTCGGGGCTACATGAACCACGTGACCGCGTGTCAGCGAGTTCAAAGCGTGTCGCAACTTTCTCTTTTGACTTCAGAGGAAAGAGCACCAGAGCTGCTGCATCTTATCGTGCCTTCTCCCAGTTTGAAGCCTGCTTTTCCCAATCAGAGAACCACTCTGCCATCTAGTGGTCATTTCTTACAACCATTTAACTACGTTTTCATAGCTCATAAACACATTTATGTCTAAATAAACTATTTTAGATTATTAAAAAGTAAATTTAGGTTAATATTTTGTAACAGAAAAACATGTTTGCCCCTTCAACACAAGTTTAGACTAACTCCAAAGAAAATTCAGATTTCCCTGCTTTCACCCAGCATTGAATGCACCATCTACACACAAATCAGTCAGGTGTGAAAAGAGTCTCAAAAGGGTTTTTGTACTTGTAAACTGATCTGTGTGTAATGTAGTTTTGTCCGTGTGTACCAGTTGATTTGTGTGTTTGTATTTAATGATTTGTATGTGTAGGAGCTGAAGTTACACACAATAATGTAAACACAAGTTACAAATCAAGAGTTACACATGCATAGATCTATACACACACAGATAAATATAGATGCGCACACAAATCTTTAGTTACGCACACAAATCTAGATACGCGCACACAAATCTAGGTACTCACACACAAATCTAGATACGCACACACAAATCTAGATACACACACACAAATCTAGATACACACACAAATCTAGATACGCACACACAAATCTATTGAGACTTTTTTCTCCCCATACTGAAATGCCCAACGTCAACCTTCCATTGAGCACACTTGCTGAAGTGGAGGAGTTCGAAGAATGGCTGAAAGACCAGGCAAACTCCCGTGCAAAGCAAAACATGGTATTGGATTTGATCTGTCTTCATCATGTTATATCTAAATGGAGAAATTAGCTAATAAAAGTCTAATATTCAGTATGATTTATTTCAAAATTAAGAGCTTTGCAAATGTGTATTATAAATTTGATCCTTTACTACTTTCTCTTTTGTTTTTTCACTCTCGTCAAGTTTCTGTTTTGGGTGCGGTTGGGGGACAAAATCCCAAAAAGACAACATGGAACATTCTGTCGAGGCTTTTTTCTGATTCAGTGGCCAAACAAATAAACTGGAAAGGGGTGTGTTAGGATTATTTTATAATTATTATTTGTTCTCATTTGTGTGCAGAGCTAAACCTTTTATGAACCTTTTAAAACTCTTGTGTTCTCTGTGTTATCTCAAAGCCCTGGGCTGGACTGCCCCGCCTCCTCTGTAACTTGAGCTGAAATAAAACTTTGCTGCAAGCAGGAAGCAATTAAGGAGAGAGAGTGAAGCTGCACGTTGGCTCACTGTTTTCTCCCGCTGCAGCGTGACACATAACTTTCAGACTCTTTTGTCTTTGTTCGTCCAAACATTTTCGATCCATGGGGTTGAAGGGACAATCAGAAAATCCCTAACAGGGTGAATGGAAAGAAATGCTTCAAAGAGATGCTCACAAGAAACTTGTTGATCCATAAGTATGATGTATTAAAAAGACACTGAGTGATGATTTTAAAGCAGTGTGAACACTGCTCATTTTCTTTGACTTCTACTCTGCTTCACCAGCAACTCTGCTAATTTTACAAATGTCAGTTGTTTGTCAGTGAATGCAGCTCACTCAGGAGTGAGTGTGTGTGCGTGTGTGTGTCTAACAGTGATAGATCAGATAAGATCAATGAAGGGACTTAACTTCAGTCTAATAAAGGGTATGCCTATTAAATGGTGTGTATTCTGTCTTATAGGAGCTGTAAGGAAGAACCCCTCATCTGCCTGTGCAGCAGATACTGACATAGACTGTTTTGCTATCCGCTGGTTTAACCTCGCATCTGACCGTGGAGGTGGACACAAAGAACGACAAAAAGCCAAAGAAGCCTCAGCTTAAATTTCCTGATTTGGAATGGAGCCACTGGGGTATTGGACATTTTTAAAACCCTTTTTGAATTTAGTTTTTGTTGGAATGGAGCCACTAGAGGATATTTTCAAACCCTTTTTGAATTTTGTTTTTTTTTTGTCGGGACTGTTGAGTGCAATCATTGTGCTTCTGAGCAATGGTTTATATTTTTGTGTCTGGACTGTTTAGCTCAATCATTGTACTACTGAGCAATAGTTGATTTTACTTTCATTACATTGAAATAATTTTGTTTTTATAAATATGCAAAAATTCCCTGTTGAGCAGTTTAATGTTGTGTAAATTACAAAGTAAATATTTTCATAATTAATGCACAGTTGTACAGTGTTTTAATGTTTTTTATTACATGTAAAATGTTGACATTGAATTTAGTTTATTGTTTAATAAATTGTTTAAAGAAAATGTACAATGAGAATTTTAAAATAGCAAATTGTTTTTAAAGTTGTCACCCATTTTAATTGTTTGGACAGGTTACAAAATTCATTTGATTGGAATAACAAGCTTCTGTTTTGTTTATGTAGAACATTTAAGGGGCTCTATTAACAGTATCTCTAAACGGATCGTCACCGTTATTGGCCCGTGTGCAAAAGGACACTGGCCCGGGTTTGTTATGCAGATCTGGTTTGGATCTGGAACAGACCTGGGCCATACTCAGGCCAGATGTGGTCCAGATTTGGCCCGGAACTGGACCAGAGTAGGGCCGGATCACAAATTAAGAATCCACATCCGGCCCAGTGCCGGTCCAGTGTTGGCCCTGATTTGGATAAACGGATCTGCAAACGATATTGGCTCGGTGTGCACATTGGACAATGGCCAGGGTTCATTAGTGATAGTGGTCCAGAGGGGTTCAAATAGCACTCAGCACTGTCCCCAACTAGAATGGCTGGATAGCTCAACAAGTAAAGCACCAGACTTACATACAGGAGACCCAGGCTCAAATCTGGCTTAGGAGCAAAAAATACCAACATCCAGCATGGTCCCCTAGGCAGGATCCTTGGTGCCAACCCCCACCTCATACCATGAGAGCAACCAAAATGAATGAGATGCCAGCTCAGATGTCACCCAACCAAACAAGGTCTGCATCAGGTGCTGGAGAACCAGAGCACCCTGATGAAAAGTGGGCTATGGGAACAAGACAGAAATGGGCAAGATGCAAGAATCTGGATCTGTTGAAATATATACATTTAACTTAAAAAAAAGTTTATTCCTGGTACTTAAAATATGTATTCGAAGCAACTAAATGCAGTGTGTATTTACAACTGTTAATCTTAAGTTTAATCTTAACTTAAAATATATCTTCAAAGCTACTACATACAATGTTTGTTTTCAACTTTAATTTATAAGTGTCATTAACTTAAAACATTTGACGTAATCAGTTTCACCTAAATTTTTGAGTTCTATCAACTAGTTGGGTTTTACAGTGATGTAGCCAAAGGCGTTCCTCAGGGATCGCTTCTGGAGCCACTCCTATTTATCCTATATATCAAGAATCTGGATTGAGGAGTGTCAAATACTAACTTCCATTTCTATGCCAATGACACTGTGATGTACTCAGTTGCGTCTTCACCTCATCAGGCCATTTCTCAGCTTCAACAATCCTTTAACACTAGAACTACTAAGGCTGTGCAAATTTGTGCAGCCCTTCAGCTCCATCATCCTCCAGCTTTTGTTGTGTTAAAACACTAATTACCAGTGATCACTGCCACATTTGCATGTATTTACTCAGACTGCTAGCTCAAATCCATAGAGTGTGACACAAACCTATGTGTGTGACTAGAGCCATTTTTATAATACACACCATGCAGACAAATCAGCGTAATATTACCGCAACGTGTGTCTAATGAATGCGCCATGGCGGCATGACGTTGCAGGAATTTTGCGGCATTTCCTGCCTGAAATTTTTGATCCTTCGATGTCGGCTCTTCCTATCATTGGGGAACAGAATTCACCAAGCGTTGGATTGTTCACCCACTAATAGGGAACGTGAGCTGGGTTTAGACCGTCGTGAGACAGGTTAGTTTTACCCTACTGTTGATGTGTTGTTGCAATCTTGATAGTAAAATTGCGGTAATATTGCAACTTTGCCAGTCTTATAAATGCACATTAAGCCTTGGCGCAACAGAGGGTGGTGTAATGACCACTTGATGAATTAATGCCGAGCTCCGGCCGGGAACTATATTGAAAATGAAAGTAAACACGGACATAAGTTTTGTTTTGTAAACAGAATCAGCTGAGATGATAAACTGGAGCGATGCAGTGCTCCGGGAGCTTCTCTCCGTTAGATATGCAGCTCAGATCATCTGACAGTTCACAGGGATGGTGGAGCACACACACGTGTAGCAACTTGTGAAAAAAACTTAAGGAGCGCGGCTTCGATCACAATAAAAATCAAATCAAATCAAACTTTATTTATAAAGCGCTTTTCCAACACAAAGTGCAACTCAAAGTGCTTTACAGGTTAAAATGACCCTATATAACCCTCATTCCCATTCCTCCCACACCATTTTAAAAGCATTGGCATATTCATTACACCCCCCCACACACACACACACCCAACTCCTGTACACAGACACTTAAGAACATCAGTAAAATGATATTTGGCTGAGTTCAGATGAGCCAGATAAGGTAGGGCAAGGAAACGCCATTAGAGGAGCCGTCTGCCCCGGCAGCTGTAGGTCAACTGCAGCAGCCGAGGTACCGACACAGGGTGCAACGGAGAGGGAGGGCACAGACCCCACCTCCACCCAAGCACTACCCAGAGGGCACCCAGGCAGCAGCAGTCGACCACCGCCCTCGAGGCAGAGGGCCCCCCCACAGAGGAAACACTAGAAGAAAGATTAAAAGATTAATATAAGATGAATATAAAAATAACGTGCCAATATAATAGTTAAAGTATTAAATAAATAATAAATATGATTATAATAAACATTACAGTTTTTCTCCATTGGTTTGGCTCATTTCTTGAAACAGAAATTACATTCTCAAAATAACATGGACAAACCTCCAAACCTCTTGGCAAATGTTCACAACAGAATGTCATTAGTTTGAATGCAGTATGCATTCAAACTATTGTTTTCCTGTTTCTCTTTATTATTAGTTTGAATGCAGTATGCATTCAAACTATTGTTTTCCTGTTTCTCTTTATTATTAGTTTGAATGCAGTATGCATTCAAACTATTGTTTTCCTGTTTCTCTTTATTATTCTTCTTCCGTATTCCGTACACTTTTTTGGACCGCTTCTTCTTCAACAATTTTTCAGCTATTTCAACAAGTTTGGTATCAAACCGTTCAGCTCGTTCAGGTCATTCCGGCTATGACTTTTGGTATTGATATCTTGAACCGTTTC
>SSNS01000134.1:0-12417 GCA_006937985.1 Aphyosemion australe
GGGCGCCAGTCTGTCATCATCACCCGTAAAAGGGCCGTCTGACGGGGAAGCCTTCGCTTACGGCCATACCACCCTGAACACGCCCGATCTCGTCTGATCTCGGAAGCTAAGCAGGGTCGGGCCTGGTTAGTACTTGGATGGGAGACCGCCTGGGAATACCAGGTGCTGTAAGCTTTTGCCTTTTCTCTCCACAGACAGCAGACTGCGCTGTGTGGCTGAAGACACGCTCACACATTGTTGGGGAACAAGCAACTTCAGACCTCAAGCAATCACAGTAACATATGTAACTTTTCCATAACACACAAATGTCACAAAGCCGTTTCCTAAGAGCCATTACGTTTCAAAAGTGTCTCCCCCTCACTCTTGAATTCACATTTGTCTTTCCACTAAAAGTTCCAGTAATATTTTAATTAATTTTCCACTATCAACATCCCATTCAAAAAATAGTCCTACGTTTTTGCAATTTTTTTTAAAATTTAGAAACAAAATTGTGTGATTTTTAAAAAATGTCAACAAATCTCTAATAGTAAATATTTAGGGAAGAGAAAAAAAAACATCACTGACTTTATTCTGAAAGAAAAAGTCAGATCTAATCTTGGAGTTCTGACATTTTTCTTCTCTTTCTTCTCTCATAATAAATGATCAAAACTTCAATTCAACTCTCTTAGCATTTCTAAAAGGGTTCAGCTCGTATGTATGTGAAACAACACAACCCCAGAACCTTCTGTAGGTTTCAACATGAACCTGTCTAGTTGCTGGGACACCAGCTTTTGACCAACATGTTTTTGTGACTCTCAGATTTTCTGCACCGTTTCATATCGGACTCCTCGTCGTCGTTCCATTTTGTGCTGGTGGTTCGTGAGCATGCTCAACGAGCTCCAGACCTGTGCGGGACAGAGTCTCAATTTGTTACAGTTTTTCTCAATTGCTAAAACACTAAACCCTGTTGTCTGAACCAAATGCTCAGTTGCTTGAACCCACTGAAATCCCTCTTTTGGCAAAACCATAAGCACGTTTTACCTGTTTAGACACCACTTGCCAACACATTTTCATTGTGATGCACCTGTGCTGCATAATGGTGAGCACAGGTGACAAACGTCAATCACAAGTAAAGCACAGGTGTCACCACTTGAACTAGTGATGGTAAACTCGATTCTTTTTACTGAATCGAGTTTGAATGAGTCACTCACCAAAATGAATCGGGTTTTCGAGTCATTTGAGTCACTGAGTCAGTTGCCCAGAGTGCAAAAAAAAATCTACATTTTCACTCAAACTTAATTTGCTGCTCTTTCTATGTAAATCCTACTGCTAAGATGAGTGATTGAAAAAAACTATCAATTTTATACACTGAAATTCATTTTTTAAAATAGTGGTGGAACTGAAATATTATATTTTTTCTTTAGTCTGCTTATTATCTTTGCAAAAAGAAAAAGGTGTAGACTATCACACTGTCAAAGTTCAGCTCAGGTGAAGGAGCGACTCTTCCCCTGTAACAGCCTGAGTTTCTGCAGCTGACAGCCAGGAGGGAGAGGTGAGTGAGCTTGTAGTACCGCGAGCTTCCACTGGGGGACTCCTATGAGCTGAAACTCGGGTGGGAGTAGTGAGTGATCCATACCGCGAGCAACGTGGGTCATGACTCATGAGCTGAGCCAGGTTAGCGGTACTGCGAGCCTCCACTCCAATGCAGGGCTGCCAACACTCACGCATTGAGCGTGAGACACACGCATCTGACCCCCTTCACACGCTCTCACGCCACACTTCCAATTTCTCACGCTGAAAAAGCACCACGGTGAGGTTAGTTGGTTCACTACGGTCAGCGGCGATGAGTTTTCATGCCGTGCGCTGCGCCACAGAGAGACGGCTGTCAGCTGTGTTCCGAGGACTCGCTGATGAAAGCGGTGGTCCGCTTAGGGACCGTCAACAATTTCTAGTCATTTGAGAACGCATACAAAACGTCAAAAGCTTCCACCTTCATTAAATTATTCAAAATCAATCCTCAGTTCTATTCCTAAACTAGACCAACGAGACATAACAGTTTTTAACATATTTTAAACAATCTGATCTTTTTTTTAATTAAAATTTTCATAAAAATTAAGATTTTTTTCTTCTAAATCTTCTTGGTAAATTGATAAAAAAAAAATACTCAAAACCTTACTAAGGTAGTCCAATGAGACACAACAGTTTTCATCATATTTTATACAATTTTATCTTTTCTATTAAGATTTTATATATATATATATATATATATATATATATATATTTTTTTTTTTTTTTTTTTTTTTTTTTTTTTTCTTTTTCTTCAAAAGCTTCTAGGTAAATTGATTTAAAAATACTCAAAACCAATTCCCAGAGGTGGCAGCTTGGAACTACCAAGCAATAAAGACACAAATCCCTCTTTCGAACAGGATTCCTTTGGAGTGAGAGGAATAGACTGGGAATTGATTTGGGATCATTGTTCGAAGCTATTGAAGATAAATTAGTTATTTGAAAATAACTGACTCAATGAACATCTTTTGTGCGTTCATCCCATGTGTATCTTCTAATTGCATCTTTTGGTTATTTTTTTAACACAGAAAAGAGCTGTAGGCCTATTACCTTCTTTTTACTGACGTTTTGACCACCACTGTAGTCATCCGCAGATGAGGGTGACTACAGTGGTGGTCGAAACGTCAGTAAAAGAAAGTAATTCAGCTCTTTTCTGTGTGAAAAAAAGTGTCTCAATGAAATTTGTTAAAAACTGCTGTGTCTCATTGGTTTAAATAAATAACAACTGACAATTGATTTTGAGTCATTTGATCACAAAACCTGGATGCTATTAAGGCAATACACAGAAATTGCCATTCAAATATTAATAAAAAATATCTCTTTCAATTAAACATGTTAAAAACTGTGGTGTCTCATTAATCTAGCTTAGTAACAAAACTGTGAATTAATTTTGAGTAATTTGTTAATTTACCTGGAAGCTTTTGAAGAAAAAAAACTTAATTTTCTATGAAAATCTTAATAAAAAAAGATCAAATTGCATAATATGTTAAAAACTGCTGTCTCATTGGTCTAGCTTAGTAACACCATTGGAAATTGGGTTTGACGATTTTGATAAATTTATCTGCAGCTATTGAAAAAACAAATTATTTTTCATTAAATTACTTATATAAAAAGATCAGACTGTATGAAATATGTTTCAAACTGATGTGTCTCATTGGTCTAATTTAGGAACGTAGCTGAGAATTGATTTTGAATAATTTAATCAATGAAGCTGGAAGCTTTAGATTTTTTGTATGCATTCTCAAATGACTAGAAATTGTTGACGGTCCCTAAGCGGACCACCGCTTTCATCAGCGAGTCCTCGGAACACAGCTGACCGTCTCTGTGGCGCAGCGCACGGCATGAAAACCCTCTACTGACTGTAGTCTGGTTAGGCTTAGTCGTGGCAGCGATTACGCGCCATAACTGTAGTGAACCAGGAGTGAATGTCTGTCGAATAACCAACGTCCCACTAACTTCACCGGAGAACCCCAATCCCCCCCCCACACACACACACACACACACACAGCGGAGGGAGGCGAGACGTATGGGCTTACTGTACACAAGTGTCAAATGCAGGCAAGATTTCTGTTTTGTCTTTCTGTACAAGTGGTAAACGCACAGTTATTTTTGTTTTGCATCATGCATTTCACCTACAGTGAACAATAAACATTTATTTCTCCAGCTTCATGTCCTGAGCATTGTGTTTTCTATTTTTCTACGTAGTGTTTACTGACTGTTCAGTAGTGACTGTCGTTTTGAGTGACTCGGGGCACGATTTGACAGTTTTGAGCACAGATTGAACTGTTTTCAGATGAAAGTTTGGTTTTGCAAGAAGAGTCTGATGTTTTGGGGATTTAGGTTGAAAATTAGGTTTTGTGTTCACAAGTTACAGAAAGGGAGAGCAGCTTTCAAGAAATGTGTCTTAGCAATCGAGAAAAACTGTAACATTAGGGTTGTTTTCTCTCCCTCTACTTCGGATTGTCGTCTTGAGTTTTTCATCACTCAGAGCAGCTCACCCACCGCACCGCAAATTCACTACAAAAGCCAGACAGGAAGGAGCTGGACGGTGTTGGCTTTTCAAAATAAAGAAAATTTTAACATTTCATGCTATTTAAATTTATTTCAAACTCTGATTATGGTTAGTATAAATGCGCAAATGTGGGCCAGGGCCACCTTAACCAGCTGATAGGCCCCGGGGCAGAGAGGCTCAGTAGGCCCCCACGGCCCTTATATACAAGTCCTCACAACGTATGCAAGATGAGAACGTGTGTGTGTGTGTTTTGCATGTTTTATGATGTTTAATAAAACTTTCAAATAGTTATAATTGCTTTAATAATATATTTTCAGTTTCCAGCATATTACTTATCTCTCTCTCTCTCTATCTATAGAGAGAGAGCGATGTATAAGTAATATGCTGGTAACGGAAAATATATTATTAAAGCAATTATAACTATTTGAAAGTTTTATTAAACATCATAAAACACACACACACACATGTTCTCATCTTCCATCTGTGAGGACCGCCATTGACTTCCATTAATTTTAGTGACTGGATTGTGCCTTCTTCTTCTAACCCAACCCTAACCCTTACCAATCTATTCCTAACCCTAGCCTTAACTAAAACTTAATTCACACCATACCTCTAAAACTAATGAGTAGAGCTCTTGTAAGTGAGGACCGGGCAAAAGGTCCTCACTTTGCAACTTATGTCCTCACTTTACAGGTGAAGTTTGTCATTGGTCCTCACTTTGCTTTATAGACTAGCGCACGCACGCACGCACGCACGCACGCACGCACGCACACACACACACACACACACACACACACACACACACACAACCCTTTGACGTTGTTTATACTGCCGCTCAGATGCAAAAAAAGTCAAAATCTTTGTTTTGACACTATTCTGGTCTAACGTTTGCCCAGAAAGAACGTACTTGTTCAAAGACGATATTTCCTCTGCGGCTCGGATCTGCTCACCGGCTCCAAGCTCCTGTCTGTCTGCCTTGCTCCTCCAGCGCTCCTGTCTGTCTTCTCTGCTCCTTCGCTCCTGTCTGTCTGCTCTGCTCCTCCAGCGCTCCTGTCTTTCTCCTCTGCTCCTCCAGTTTCTCCATTCTGCTGCTCCTCCCTTGACCGCGGTTCCCTGCTGCGCGGTCTGCTCCGTGCCTGCAGGTGCTCCATCCTCCTCACCTGCCCGGTGTGTCAGTCAGCAATATGTCCAACTTCTTTATAGCTGATTAAATTAATTCTGTCAGCTTAGGTATTTTCTGTCTTACTTCTTTGTCTCGAAGCTCCTTCTCATGAAGCGCTTTCCGTTTCTGAGCACCACTCTCAATTTTTTCCCCGACATTTTTCCAAATTTCTTTACAACTAGAGGACCACGCCCTGAAATCATCTAAATTGTTTGATTGGTGAGCTCTGGTGCAATGGGCCTTTAGAGGTCACGTGGGTGACGTAGGTCACTTGTAATTTGGATCTATCAGCAACCTTAAATTAGCATCTAAGATGATTGACAGAAAACCTGACAAAACGATGTTTTTTTTTTTGTTTTTTTACCTGAAATGATAGGCCCCTAAACATCATAGGCCCCTGGCCACCGCCCAGGTTGGCCCGTGCATTAAGGCGGCCTTGACCCTGTGGCCGCAGCTCTAGTCACCCGCCTTGACAATGGAGGTACGAAACAAGGCCCGCCTCCCCCGGAATGTTTGGGAAGTTCTGTCAGAGGTAAGAGTTGAAGCTCCTTTTTTAACAAGAGACTCTGCCAGATGTTTCCAGCAGACACTCACAATACGTTTGGGTCTGCCAGGTCTGACCGGCATCCTCCCCCACCATCGAAGCACACTCACCACCAGGTAGTGGTCAGTTGACAGCTCTGTCCCTCTCTTCACCCAAGTGTCCAAGACATGCAGCCGCAGATCAGATGAGACAACAACAAAGTCGATCATCAAGCTATGGCCTAAGATATCCTGGTGCCAAGAGCACATATGAACACCTTTATGCCTGAACATGGTGTTCATTATAGACAATCCATGATGAGCACAGAAGTCCAAAAACAAAACACCACTCGGATTCTGATTAGGGGGGCCGTTCCTCCCAACCAAACCCCTCCAGATCTCACTGTCGTTGCCCACGTGAGCGTTAAAGTCCCCAAGCAGAACGAGGGAGTCACCAGAAGGAGCGCTTTCCAGCACCCCCTCCAAGGACTCTAGAAAGGGTGGGTAGTCTGATGTGCAGTTTGGTGCATAAGCACAAATCACAGTCAGGACCCGTCCCCCTACACATAGGCGGAGGGAGGCTACCTTCTCGTTCACTGGGGTAAACCCCAACGTACATGCACCAAAATGGGGGGCAACTAGTATGCCAACCCCTGCTTGGTGCCTCTCAGTGGGAGCAACTCTAGAGTGGTAGTGTCATACCCCTCTCAAGGAAACTGGTTCCAGAGCCAGAGCTGTGTCGAGGTGAGTCCAATTATATCTAGCCGGAAACTCTCAACCTCACACATCAACTTAGGCTTTTTCCCCTAACAGAGAAGTGACATTCCATGTGCCGAGAGCCTAGCCTAGTGAACTAGACCAAATTCTTGCTTTGCAGAGTTTGGTCTAGGCACGCTTCATAGGAACCCTCGCAGCACAAACCACTGCTGTGTCTATCCAATCACAACTCGCTATAGTTTTGGTTGGGCCAATCACAGCGCTCTATATTGTGGGCCAATCACAGAGCGGGAGTAGCCGATGACGTCAGCGCTGCGGCCGCGAACCCAAGCAACATGGCGGCAGCGCTGGAGCCACGTTCTTTTGAAACGGCTTTGTCATCAACATTGGATTATTTAGACTCCAACGTGCGTAAGTCTGTCAGCTATACTTAGCGGCTTCTTATTTTTATCAAACTAAGTAGTGCAATGTCCCAGTACACCTGATATTCGCGTGTTTTTATACAAACACGACAGAAATCATTGACGCCATTGGTGGGTCCCGCTCAGGTCCCGCTTTACCGTCGTTGTGATTACGTCACGTTGTTCGTTACTCTGATTGGTCCTAGCACTATCCAATTGCGTGCTGACATTTTGAAAGACAACTGTAGATCCCGCCTCACGACTGAGAGCAGTCAATGGTTCGTGGCCAGACTATATATACACATAGGATGGCTTGCCAGGCTACCGAGAGCCAGCTTCTGTAGCCAAGGATCAGACCGCCAAGGTCTCTGCCCTCGGCTACCACCCGTCACACATTGTACCTGACCCCTTTGGCCCCACCCGCAAGTGGTGAGCCCATGGGAAGGGTGACCCACATTTCCTCTTCGGGCTGTGCCTGGCTGGGCCCCATGGGTGAAAGCTCAGCCACCAGGCGCTTGCCAACGTGCCCTACCTCCAGGCCTTTCGTAATGAATATTTTATTATTGTGTACATATATGATTACAAGCCAACTTTTCTCTGTTGGAAAAATGCATTATATGACTGTTGAAAAATATTGTTTAACTGATCACTAATCACTTGTTTTAATATATTTCTGTGCAATTTTACTGTCTGCAGAGTCAGCAATAAAATGTTAAGATTAAAAATGAAAAAGTACATTTTCTCCTTCTGGTCAGGAAAAACAAACATTTGGAATGTTTATGGAAAATCAATTATTCATTATTAAAACCAAAATTTTATTGTTTGCGCTTTAACCCAAAAGGAAAGAAGGTAATTTTAGGACGATTATTGATATTTATCCATGCTCTGAAGTTTTGAGACTGTATTTAATGTGGACAGTAATAAATGCAAATTTTGTCAAAATGACATAGAAACGGTACATATTTTCTACAGCTGTTGTGTTATCAGAGTATTTTGGGATAAAGTAGTTGTCTTCAAAGAATGTTGTACTTGCATTTGAATAATATCTTACTACTTCCTTACGAGACCTGTCTTTAAGTGAGTGCAAAGACAATTGCATTGTACACCTGTAGCCTACAATGACAATAAAACAATCTTGATTCTTGATTATAATATGGGTAAATTAGGCATTATTTTCAAAAACAAGGAAGTGTAGTTTTTGTGCAACAATATTTTGATAATTGGAACATTTTTCATGCACAAATGTAGATTTCTTCAATTTTTTAGCATTTAAGAATGATTTTAAAAGATTCCATTAATCTGTTAAAATGTTGGAAAAAATAAATGCCCTAAAACCTTCTGATTTATTGACTTTTTATATGCACTGATCCCCTGGAAAGTGTCGTTTTAGTTATCTATTTTACATTGTTGATTATCCCTTATTTTTCTAATCTGGTAGTAGTCTGTATCCTTTCTATTTGAGCTGCTTAGAATCTTTAACGTGTCCTTTACTAACAAGGCCTAATTGTTTATTTGAAAGCTGTTAATAAAGATTTTGTTAAAAAGTGGCACAAACCATAGATATACATATCTATGGCACAAACAACCATAGATATGTATAACAACTGCATCCCCATGTGAGTCGCTGTCGATGACGCGCAATGCTCACTGTCCCAATCTTTTCTACAGTCACTGGTCCCGCAGTTGTTTGCATAATACGTAGACGCCCCATTGGGCGCTGTAACAGCGTCGCCGCCATATCGGATGGGTCTCATCACTCTCCAAAGTCAACGCAGGGTGAGCAACTGTGCCAGTTTTTGTGCAGCCTACGGTAGTAAAAACTTATATATACAGTCTTTGGTAAAAACCGGCGTACGAAAACAGATCACGTGGGATTACTGTTGACTTTTCTAGCCTACCTGATGGGATTTTATATTTTAGTTTATTTTCATTTATTTTGTTTAATTATATTTCTATTTTAATTATCATGCCATACCATGTGTCTGATTTTATGAAAAAGCTTGATCAAATGTGTTTTTTAGCTGGGTAGCACCTCCCTCAGTAGAAATTAATGCACTGGGGGCGAATGGAGACCCATCTAAGATGGCGGCCGGCCAGTACGGCAGCTCCCACAGTCAGCGACAGTTCACGAGGCGTCTACGTATATATCTTTGTGGTTGTTTGGGTTTCCACCATTGACTGTATAAATAATGAGGTTTCCACACTTGTGTACTGTGTGCTCGAAGACTACGCACACACTGCAAGTGCCCTTCGCAGAGGATCTAGGTGCAGTGCGTGGACCTGATTGGGACTTGGCCGCGGAAGCGCTAACACGTGACCTCCATAAACAGGAAGTGAACGCATTCTGTAGTAGCTCTGATGCTACTACAGCAGACGTTTGAGTCACAAGGCAGCGAAACTCAATCAGAGTTCTGGATAAATGTACCTAGAAGGTGTTACTATAGAGGAGGAAGGATAAGGATGCCACGATGGAGGTAGGTAGTATCTAGTTTTCTGACGTTAGCTTAACGCGTACATTGCAGTTATTGCGGTTTTTAACGCATGTATGTTTCATTAATCAGTAGAAATCACCTAAGTGCTAACATTCTAGTATTTTCTTGTTCGTGTACTTTATATTAACTACCAACCACTGTTCGAATTTTCTTTTACAAACAAAAACTCAAATTCTAAGATATTTTCATTGTTTATTTAATTATATCGAGTCTTAAAATATATTTTTCGTGTGTGTGTGTGTAAAATAGCTCTTGGGTTTTTTGTCCTTTTCCTTATCACTGACCTCAGACCTTTGAATGAACTTACTCCTGACAAGACTCAGTCTTAACATGTTTCACCATTTGAAAAGTCTTTTTCTCTTGCCCACTCCAGATTGTTTGGAAATGACCTTTAACCTTTCCCAGACCAGCAAAAACTCTTGTGGTCACGCTCATAGATATCATATATGATATCTATGGTCACGCTGATCAGTTAATCTATACAGCTGATCAGCAGCACCTGGCTGATAGTTTCACTTTTAAATCCTGTGTAAGCAGCCAGGGTAGACTTTTACTCACAATTTAGTTTGATTTATGTTTTATAATCTCAGAATCTGTTGTCTGTTTATGTACAATTGAGATTAGATCAAATAATTTTAAAACCTGATAAAGAACAAATTTTTATTTAACCAGACGAGTCGATTGAGAACCCATTCTCATTTTCAATGACGATCTGGCCAAGAGGCAGCAGCAACAGAGAAGTAGTTTTGCACCAAAGAAGAACAGACAGATGAGATAAAAACAAACAAGATAAAAATAAGATTAAAACAGTTGGACATAAAGACATAAAAGACTTTTCTCATATACAATATGTACAAGCAATCAAAACAGACTTAAAACAATCTTTAAGCACTCAGAAGCAGACACATTGATTAGAAACTATTGATCGTAATGACTTGTTGAAGGTAGATAATGGAACGTAGGTAGTGAGTTTTAGTGATTTTTGTAGCTCATTCCAGTCGTTGGAAGCATCAAACTGAAATGAGGAGCGGCCAAAGGAGGTGAGAGCTTTAGGAAAATCCTCAGAAATGAAGTTACTGGAACGTAAATTACGCTGGTTTGTTGGAAGTGATGAGTAATGAGAGAAGATATGACGGGGTTCTACCGATGGTTGTTTTGTATATAAATTGATACCTATTAGGGCTGGACAATATATTGATATTTTTAAAATATTGATATAATTTCAAACAAGCTATAAGATGACTTTATATTGATATAACTAGTCAAGCTGCGGAGCAAGTTAGCCGCAAGCTAGCTGCCAGCGGCAAGTTGCACTTCTGTACCATCCAGGGAAAAAATATTAGGGTGGCAAGTGGATTGAGTTAAGTTTCGGTTGAAGATCATGAACTTTGAAGACAATTAAAGTTGTGCTTCAAGGAGTGCAAAGCTGCATTCAAAGAACTGCATGAGAATAAAATGGTGTCATCAGCATATAAATGTATATGAGAACGGTCAACAGCATGAACAATGTTATTAATGTAGATTTTGAATAAGGTTGGGCCCAGTATCGACTCTTGAGGAACACCCATAAATAGCGGTAGAGGAGCAGATTAGTAACCCTAAAATCACTTTTACTCTGTCCTGATTCAAAAAGCTGTTGAATTAGCCTTTCGCCGGCCCCGCCCCCAGAACGGCTATTGTCCAATCACACATCATAGCAACCGTTACTATCCGACAACTCCAAACAAAATGATGAAGCTAAGCTTAATTTATACTAAGCATTAGCCTCGATAGTAGTCATGTCCCCTTCGTTCCCCTTCACATTCCTGCTTTTTAAACCAACAGCATAATAGTTTAAGCCCATCTAAATGTTTATGAGCGTCACTGTTGATACTCGAGCAGAAATAAGTTATTTAAACTCTGTGGGCTCATGAAACTCACAACACTGCAGGTCTGTGGAAAAACATTGCTGCATTTTAACAGGTGGATTTGGGTAAAATATACAATTAAAGACACTAAGTTGGAAGTCTGATAACTCAAATCGGCTAAAAAATACAATTTTTGTGTATTTCTATTTAAATAATGTGTAGAATAGACTGTATGCTCCCTGTCCATTCTGTTGCTGTAAATTCTTTTGTGAAAACTACTGAATGATGCACTGATCAAAGGAGGTGAAACAATCGATATATATTAGGGCTGCACAATATATCGAAAATTTATCGTTATCGCAATATCAGCATGCGCAATAGGCATATCGCAAAAACAGAAAAATATCGCAATTAATGGTCATCTCAGATTTTTGCTACACAAAATGCATTTTGTAAATCAAATGGAAGCATGACGTTTTTGACATATCAGATAGAGCCCTTGGCCAATCAGTTGGGTTCTTATAGGTTAGATGCCTTGGTGCCTAGGTGGACGGCACTTCATTAGGATGGCTAGCAAACACCTGAGTTAGCTTAGAGAGCGTCGCAATGACTGAAGGTAAGACGTGTGTGGAAAATGTTAGCGAGGAAGAACTCATAATTCCAACAGCATGACTATTATTTCAAAGTAATTGTGTTCAACAAACACAAGTACTTTGCAAGACATGCTAAACACCCGTGGCAACCATGAGGGGAAACACGACAAATCTCCATTGTCACCTCCAACACAACCATAAAGATCTATATACTGGGCTCTAGAAATGTAATGTGAACTTACATGATTTCATTTTGTTACTGTATTAATACTAATGATAGAGGATGGAGTGGTGTGTCTAAAGTATATATACAAAAACTGCAGATTTAAGTATTTGTTCATTTATCGCAAGTCATATCGATATCGCAATATTAAGCACTGTTATCCCCTATCGAAGGTTTTCCTAATATCGTGCAGCCCTAATATATATGCTATGTGGGTCCCATTTACAACTTAGTGTAAACAGGGCATCAATAAATTATCTACAGTATAGTGATTATCAATAAAGTAAAAAACATATATAGCAGCTAAGATTGTGTCCCAGCCCCTGTAGCCCTAATACTTTATAATTATTATGTCATAAAAAATCTTTATTTTTTTTTTTACTTGTGAGTGTATATGTATAAC
>SSNS01000134.1:12444-100925 GCA_006937985.1 Aphyosemion australe
AACCCCCCCCCCCCCCCCCCGGCCCTTTTGAATGTCTCCCTAATTCTGAGGTCTCAAGGTTGGCAAGTATGCCATTGGGCGCAGTAACAGCGCCGCCGCCATATCGGATGGGTCTCATCACTCTCCAAAGTCAACGCAGGGTGAGCAACTGTGCCCGTTTTTGTGCAGCCTACGGTAGTAAAAACTTATATATACAGTCTTTGGTAAAAACCGGCGTACGAAAACAGATCACGTAGGATTACTGTTGACTTTTCTAGCCTACCTGATGGGATTTTATATTTTAGTTTATTTTCATTTATTTTGTTTAATTATATTTCTATTTTAATTATCATGCCATACCATGTGTCTGATTTTATGAAAAAGCTTGATCAAATGTGTTTTTTAGCTGGGTAGCACCTCCCTCAGTAGAAATTAATGCACTGGGGGCGAATGGAGACCCATCTAAGATGGCGGCCGGCCAGTACGGCAGCTCCCACAGTCAGCGACAGTTCACGAGGCGTCTACGTATATATCTTTGTGGTTGTTTGGGTTTCCACCATTGACTGTATAAATAATGAGGTTTCCACACTTGTGTACTGTGTGCTCGAAGACCGCACTTACTGCAAGTGCCCTTCGCAGAGGATCTAGGTGCAGTGCGTGGACCTGATTGGGACTTGGCCGCGGAAGCGCTAACACGTGACCTCCATAAACAGGAAGTGAACGCATTCTGTAGTAACTCTGATGTTACTGCAGCTGACGTTTGAGTCACAAGGCAGCGAAACTCAATCAGAGTTCTGGATAAATGTACCTAGAAGGTGTTACTATGTAGAGGAGGAAGGATAAGGATGCCACGATGGAGGTAGGTAGTATCTAGTTTTCTGTCGCTGACACGCATCTGTCTACTTCTTTCCATCGCGGAAATCTGCGGAGCTGCAGTATTTGATCCACTTATTGTCAAACTTGGCAACAGTAACTAAGGGGGGCGGGGCTCGGCAAAAGGTCAATTGAAAGAGGGTGGAACTTTTGACCCATATAGAGGTTTAGGGAAAAGTAAGACAAATTTTAATGAGTCTGTGTGGCTGAGTTGTTTCTATCTTTTAAATTCTTCTTGTTCTTGTTTATCTTGCATGTTTAGTCATAACTAACTCTACGTTAAAAGCAATAACAGCTGTTTGATTGGGCTTTTACTTTTGTTATTCACAACTAATCCTGGTCTTCCTAAGTGACTATTTAAGTGCACATTTTACTTTGAATTTTACTTTTCTCTTGGTGTATCTTTCTTGCTTAAGGTTTCTGAACACGTTCTCTACTTCCTGCTGTTGATCAATACTTCCTGTCCTCTTCAGGCTGAATGCTGGTGAGAAATATTACTGCAGCTGAAGTTAAATAACTGAAATTCCTTCAGTCACGGGAGGCAGTCACATGTCTTCTGTCTTTACTTACTGTCAGAGAATGATTAGCTGTGCTCCCATTAAAAGTAGCTCAGCAGATTCAGAGGAAAACAGGTCTTTAAAGCCGTAGTAGTAAAGGCTCATGTTTTATGTGCCCATGTAGTCTTGTGTGGACATGGGAATCAGGTCTTCTCTGAGTCCTGATCCTATCTGAGTGCTATGAATCCCAGCGCGTCCTCCGCTCGCTGTGAAGTCCAGTCTATTGCCGACGACCACACGGATGACTGGCTCTTCCTTTCCCCTGAACTGGCTGAACCTCTGAGCTCAGAGTTGGGGTCCAGGGAAGATCAGGAAGCAGGGGAAAAAGGCAAGCTAAAATCCAAGTTGGTGTCAGCGTGGAACAGCATCAAATATGGTCAGTTGAATTCATGTCACATTTAAACCCTATTTGTCATGTTAGCTTGCTTTATGAGTTCTTGTGGGACTGTGCTATTTTCCTGAAGGCTGGTCTTTGAAGCAGAAAGCTAAATTTAAGAAGAGCTCTCCTGTGAATCTTCTCGGAAAGTCCTACAACATTAAGGATGAAGGTGGGTTGTGTTTACGTTTATTAAAATTTCACGAGCCACACAACCCTTTGGCTCAGATGTGATGTTAGCTTGAGCTGTTGAAATTTTTCAGGAGACCGAGAGCGTTTCCGCCGCTGCTTTGTGTCTCTGCTGTGGCTGACCTACAGACGGGGCTTCCCTCAGCTGCCCGGCTCCTCTCTGACCACCGACAGTGGATGGGGTTGTGTTCTACGGACGGGGCAGATGCTGCTTGCGCGAGGCCTGATCTTACACCTGATGCCACCAGGTGACAACACAGCAGAGCCGTAACTGTAATGCAGCAAGACCAGGAAAACACACAAAGTGAAAACTGACGTTTAATCTCAGTGGCTGATGAGTTCTGTATCTGAGGTTCTGGCTCCAGTTGGCCTGTTTACGTCTTTGCTGTGCATTATCACATCTATAAAAGGCTTTGTCTTTTATTATCTCCTCTCTTTTCTCCACATCATCAGACTCTGGCACTTTATCGAGATCTGACCTTAGCAAACACAAAAATGGCACAGTGCTGCAGTTGTGAGGGTCATTCATCACAAATACCCTGAGTGTTACGCAATGTTTCAAGATTTAATTTAAACTGCAATAAGTCCTTAATTCCTCAACATGATCTTAGTGTAAAAGTTTGACAGCAAGGGTTGTAGATAACAGATATATGCTACGGTCTTCTTTTTATCATTAATTTCCTGTGGAACTGAGTTGCAAATGTGTGGGTTTTTTTTTTTTTTACAACAGTTTTAACAATTTGATACTTTCACAAGTTTATGTATAATACTGTATATTGTGCCTGCATTAGGGTTCTGTTTTTATGTGAAGGTGTGGTTCACTGAAAAACATTTTTTTGATTATTTCTGATAATAATAATCGGTCACTCTGAGTTTTTCATGCAGGCTGAACATGAAAATAGTCTCCTACACCTATCTCCTGCATTATCCACTGATAGAAAATAGACGGTGAAACTCTAGGATTAGAAAGCCTGGCAGATCTACGTCACACTGTCACTTAACGTTCATGGACTCGCCCATCTTGACTCACGACGGGGAAGGCTGTTGTCGGTTTAGCGTCCAGGAAACAACAGAGAACATCTCGGCTAGTAGAAGCTAACCGTTAGCATTAGCAACTTCACCACACAGCAGAACTCCTCCAGGCTTGTGTTATTTGTGGAGATAAAACATCAACGTTGCAGATCAAACAGAGTCAGTGGTAGAGTCGTTTTGCTGTTATCCAATCAGAGAAAAGATGTCCAAATATCAGGAAATAAAACTCCAAATCCTGCCAATGTATGCTTCAGCTGTAAAGTTTATATTAGTATATAGTTCATATCTCTTCTTTTTATGCTTTAGGAATCTTAAGAAGAAGAAGAAACGATCTTTTATATAGCACCTCTCAAGATAAAAATCACGAGGCGCTTCACAAGAACAAAAAGTAAAATTAAAAAATTATTAAAAATGTCAAAAAAGGGAAAAGTAAAAATTTTGATTTAAAAAGGATGTGGAAAAAAAAGGCAAAAGGAGAATGAATAAGAAAAAGGTATTCAGTGGATCATGGGAAAGGCAGAAATAGTAGACAGAGCAGAATGAAGAGAAGGTAGCAAAGAAGAATCAACCAAAGGTCACTCAAAAGTCAGCCTGAACAGGTGAGTTCTCAGCTGCTTTTTAAAGGAGACCACTGAGTCCACTGATCTCAGGCTCAGGGGGAGAGAGTTCCAGAGTCTGGGGGCCACAGCAGCAAATGATCTGTCACGTTTGGTCTTTAGCCTGGTGTGCTGCACAACCAGTAGGCTTTACTGTAAATATGCCTATTTACCTAATTGGGCACTTTAAGCTCAGTTGTATATACTACTTTTTGACACTCGATAGAGTCTGCAAAGTAAGAATTTCAATGTACAGGGAAGTCTGCTTCCTTACTGTGCATATGACAATGAAGCTTTAATTGAATGATTGAAACAAAACAAGTGCATACCAACTCTTGATTAATTGTATATTTTCTGTAGCTATATCCAACTGTTATGGACACAATTAGTTATTTCTTTAATTACACGAACTTAAGTGAGGTTTTTATCATTAAAATGTTTTTGTTATTAAAGAATATCAAAAACTGAATTTTGAGACCAGATCTGACCAATTGTGTGCACGAACATCATAGATAGGACTTGGTCTGTGGTATTAGTGCTAGCTAAAAAACAGATTATTGTAATATTATGGTTGAATTTTGTGTTGATGATATAGTTTTCTATGAAATAATTCCTCTTCTGTCATCAAGATAACTAAATACATGATTGGAGCCAAGATGTTTATGCAAAATAAACAAAAATAAAAAAATCCCCCTAGTGGCTGCAGTACACATTGAAGCCATGCCCCTTCATATAAACAAATGAGACATTTTCATGATTAACAAAAATCATAAAAAATACACCACAGATCTCTTGAATCACTAGTTCCTATCTTGATGCTGTATGTTCAAATGGTATTTTCTAGAACGTCTTCATATCTTTCCAGGTTGGACCTGGTCTGTGCAGTACAGCCTGGTCAAAGATGACCTAGACCTGCTTCAGTCGGTGGATAGCACAGAACGGGGCTGGGCTGTAGAAGCAAATAGAAGGGGCCGAAAACTGAGCCTGGGCTCCCTCTTGGACAGACCCATGGAGGCGACACACAGAAGGGTGGTGTCCTGGTTTATAGACCACCCCAGCGCCCCGTTTGGGATACACAGACTGGTGGAGTTGGGTAAAAGCTCAGGGAAGAAGGCTGGGGACTGGTACGGTCCGTCCATTGTGTCACACATCCTACGGTGAGAGGGGAACTGACTATTCCATTATTCTAAAATGCTTTGGTTTTTGTCTGGAGGTGAAAGTGAAGTTGACTGTTTTTCAGAAAAGCTGTGGCAGCTTCGGTGGACCTTCCCAATCTAGTTGTGTATGTAGCACAAGATTGCACCAGTGAGTGTTTTCTTTAGTTACAGTATTTTTTTTTTTTGAGGGGACGGGGACATGTTGAACCCTCTGCATACAGTTTTTGTCCTAAAGCTGAAAGAATGATGTAAGTTTTGGTTTTCACAAAGTTTGCTGCTTTGGTGGTTTTATTTCTATTTGTCAAGTGCAATTAAAGCATTTCATGAGTTTCAAAGGCTCCTACTGACAAACACGTTTTGGTCCTTCTTTTTCTAAACTTCTGTAGTTCATCCTGACATGATGTCTGTCATGTTTTGATGCAAATCTTGACTGCTGGCTGTTCATTATTCATCAGTAATGCTTGGACTTAAAGGGATATTCCACCCAAAATTGAAATTTTGTCTGTTGACATATTTCCCAGAGTTAGATCAGTGGGGAAAAAGCATTTTGTTACCAGCGCAGTAATTCTCCTGATCTGGCAGCAGTCCATCTGCTTTAACTTAGCATAAACAATGGAAGTGAATAGCAGGTACTAGCATGCTAGTACTTGCCATTCACTTCCATTGTTTATGCTAAGCTAAAGCTAAACTAAAGCAGATGGACTGCTGCCAGATCAGGAGAATTACTGCTCTGGTAACAAAATGCTTTTTCCCCACTTATCTAACTCTGGGAAATATGTCAACAGACAAAATTTCAATTTTGGGTGGAATATCCCTTTAATCAGAATTAGTTTATTTCATTTTATTTTATTTTTTACCTGACTCACCCACCTGACCACAGGCTCTCGGTAGGATAAAGGTCTGGGCTGGAAGTTTCTTGGATTCTGACCCAAAATTGAGTTCCTCGAGCCACTTCACTTTGTCCTTCAGGCCCAGTGCTCCATCATGCTGGAGAAGACATGGTTGATCACCAAACTGTCCTCTGGGAGGAGGTTTAGGTACCATTTTTAGGGGATTTTCTAGGAGAAAAGTGGCTTCTTTGCAGACCTCCTCACTCTGCTGCAGATGAACTCACAACTGCCTGCTGTCATTCCTACACAAGTTCTGCTCTGGACACACCCCAATCCCAGTTGGACAAACTTTAGGAGATGGTCCTGGTGCTTCCTGTACCATCTTGGCCAGCCCTGAAGCTGTCTTTACAAATGAAAAGGAGTCGGGGTCATTTTCATGACAAAAAGAGATTTTGCGATTAATTGTAGTTTTTCCTGATCAGTCTTCAGATTTTATGCAAACCGCTAAATAAAAACAGAGGCAGCAAACTTTTTGACAATATTTGTGTCATTTGCCAAACGTTTGGCTGTTGGTAGATATTGTCAGTAATATTCTTGTGTTTTTTCAGTCTACCTGCAGGATGTGAGGAAGTTGTGTGAACGACCTCATCCTCACTTCTGGAAGTCCGTCATCATCCTGGTTCCTGTACGACTTGGAGGACAAGACCTCAATCCATCCTACATCACCTACGTCAAAGTATTTAAAATTTATATGTGTGTGTGGTTTATTGATACAGTAACCAATGAAGTGTTTTTACTGTGGGATTAATTTGTTCTAGACATTACTTTTGCTGTGGATTAAAAACAGAACATTTTGATAATGAAAAATGTGGATATTTTACAGCAGTAGAGAAAAGGAAACCTTTCCCCGTTTGTTTTTTCTGCAGAAACTGCTGAGGTTAGAGTGCTGTATTGGAATCGTTGGTGGCAAACCAAAGCACTCGTTGTTCTTTGTTGGCTTCCAGGGTATGTTTGCTGAAATAAACAGCCTGATAATAACGCCCAGATATTTGATCTTTTCTTTTATCAGTACCTTTTGTTCTTTTTCTGGGCTTGCTCTACTCTAGATGACCATCTGCTGTACTTAGATCCTCACTACTGTCAACCCACAGTGAACATAAAAAAGGAGAACTTTCCCTTAGAGGTATGAGCTTCCAGTTCTGCTCCCTCCTTTGTTTTGGTTCCTCCCGTGAGGCTTGTTCAGCTGACCTACTTGAAAACATTTCAAGTTTTCAGCTAGAAGAGAAAATCTGAGTCATTTAATATTAAATATTTGCTAATGCATTGTCTCAATGTGATACTTGTATTAGTTTTGCCTTTTTTCAGCTGACTTGCAGAATTCACTCCATTAAGACAAAGTTAAATAAATGCCTGTGAGTTTCTGTAGAGGATCACAGAGCAGGGAGACCGTTTATCTGCACACTTCATATAGTTTGACCTATTTATCCTCCTGAACAGATGCCTCACCTGTTTAACTTCAATGTTTTCTCTACAAATTAATGCATGCATTTCACACCACTTTCAAACATATAATACACATGTTATATTTCTATTTTTTTTTTGTGAAAATGCAGATTTTAAACTGCTGCCTGCCGGAATCCACAAGGTCTAAATTTGCACAAAGATTATAGATTAATGATTGGGCTTCAAATTGTAAGAAACTGATTTTAATTAAACTTTCAGAAAGTAATTAGGTCATAAAACATCTGCAATTGATTAACCTTTGGAGTTTATCCAATTCAACATCAATCTTGGCAAGTTAGCTATAACTCAGCACAGGTGTCAAGCCGTAATCTGATGTTAGTAGCTGAGAGTGATTCACAAATCATACTCTGAACACATTCGATTACAAATAACATTAAAGACCAAGTTCACTGGGAAAAAGTTTTTTACTTTTTATTTTTTAAATATGATCAATCACTGAGTTTAACATGCAGGCGGAACGTAGAAATAGTTTTCTACCCCTATTTCCTGCATTAGCCACCGATATAAAATAGGCAAGGAAAGGCCTGACAGACGTACGTCACACTGAAAATTAACATTCATGGACTCTGCTAGTAGAAGCTAACCGTTAGCATTAGCAACTCCACCATACAGCAGAACTCCAGGGCCCTCATTCATCAAACGTTCGTAGAAATATTCCTATATTCGTTCCTATGAACGAAATTTAGAATGTTCGTACGAACGGTTAAAATCCTGATTTCTGAAACATGCGGTGGCCTCTGGTACGCACATTCCATTTCTGATGATAAATCCCACCTGTGCGTACCAAGGTGCTCGCGTCCGTTCACCGTCATTTACATACAGAAACGCCCTCAATTAACCATATTTGGTCACACTACGTCCTCAGATTGGGAGGGCATTCCCTGGGTTCTTCCCGAAAAAAAAAAAGAAAAACTTTATTCACAGCGAGATCGCGGCACTGGCTGCTGATTTAGAAGAGAACAAACTAGTTGCAGAGGTTGTAATTTTATTATTGTAAACGCGGTCAGGACAGAGGAGAGGTTCCTGTCAGAAATAAAGAAATAATGGTTCGATATGAGATTAAATGTGAAGAAATGTAGAGAAACGGACTGAATGTTCCATTCTGTTGTCAATTACAGTTTACATTTAAGGGATTGTTTGCATGTTCTGTCTAGTTTTGTTCATGTTAGAAAATGTTTGTTGACACTTCAGCCTCCTCTGAGCTCAGGATGCGGTATCTGCTCAGGAACCACTCTGGATCCTCAGCAAGCATCAGTGCGCTCACGGAAGACACCCTCCAGAGTCTGTCAAATCCTCCAGTAACACGAGATCAGCCATGCTACAATGTCAGACACCTGTCTGTCACGTGTCTTTTGTAGGTTTTAGCACCATTCATGCGACAAAGATGTGTTTTCCACCAAAATACGTTATTGGGTAGAATAATTAGTGGATGAGGAACATGTGTGGATGACTGAGACCTTCAGAATTGCGGTTCCACAGTTCTACCACTAGATGCTGTTCCTACGCATGGTCTGAAGTTTTCTTATATTTAGGAACATTTTCACGCACAAGTATAAAATGATGAATACCACACAATGCGTAAATTTGTTCATACGCACTATATACGCACAGATCTGTGCGTAAGTACGGTTGATAAATGAGGGCCCAGGCTTGTGTTATTTGTGGAGATAAAATATCAATGTTGCAGAGCAAACAGATTCAGTGGTAGGGTTGTGTTGCTGTTAGCCAATCAGAGGAGATATGTCCAAATATCAGGAATATTAATCATCATCACTTTATTTACAAAGCACTTTCCAGCCCTCTCAGAGATGCCCTGAAGTGCTGCACACTAAAACAAGTTAAAAACAAACAAAAACAAGATAACATACGGAATAATCTAAACATTAATCCACTTAAACCAAATTGTAATAAAAGTGACATCACTAAGAACTACATTAAGAGTGTCCATCGTTGAGTCATATATCCAAAAGCCAAAGAATAGAAATAGGTCTTTGAATTTCTTGAAATGAATGAATGTACATCAGACCCTTTGCTGGATTTGTTTGTGACCAGACTGCTTTCTGATCTGATTTCTCTTTGCAGTCATTTCACTGTAAACATCCCAGGAAGATGTCTTTCTCCCGGATGGACCCCAGCTGCACCATAGGGTTCTATGCAAAAGGGCAAAAAGAGCTTGAATCATTTTGTGCAGCTGTTAATAAGGTATGGAGTTGGTTCATCTCTCTGCTTGATGAGGCTGTGAAGTCTGGAGGTTTCAGGCCATATTTTAGGATTCTGTCAGACTTTGTGTTTATTGATCTGCTACCTAACCCTCCTGTCCTTTATAGGCGGTCTCAACATCTACAGAGACATACCCCATGTTCATATTTGCAGAGGGTAAAAGTCGGGAGGTGGAGGAGGACGTCAGCGAGAGCACAAACTGCATCACCTACATACAGAGAGAGAATGAACTGAAAAGTGATGACACCAACAGCATGGACGAGTTTGTTCTGCTGTGACGGATCAGATCTGCATTGTGTCCGTGACAACTACTGATCATCAGAACCAACTGATTAGCATCTAAATGCTACATACTACAGGGAGGCTCTGTTAAATAAACTGGATGGGTTTAGTTTCACTTTGCTGTAATTTTATTGCTTTAATTCACCTATTTGTAAATGTATTTATTACATCACCCAAAGAACAGTTACATTAATTCAGCTCAAACTGAAAACATTCAGAACTAAAGGTTTTTACTCTGGTCCGTTCAGAAGAAGTGATTGATTGTGTCATTTTATTTCATCTAGATGAATGTAAGGGAAGACAGACTTTGTAGCGTCTGTTTTTCGTGTCAGGATGTGCTGCACTTTATATGAACTGTAAAACAGGATTCCTGCATTCTGATGGAAGGAATCTGTTCAAGTTAAATCAAATGTAAGGTAATGGAACATATTCTTTCAATAAAAACTACATCTAGTAGAAATATTATGAATGAAGGATTTATTTATTTTTTACATTTTTGGGATTAGCCTCTGCCCCGGTTTGCCACCAGATCCACGTTACACCTGACCCTTCCTGCAGGTGGTGGGTTCACAGGTGGACCAGTTCAGGCTGGGCCTGGCCTCCAGGTGCTTGCACATGGGCCCCAACCCAAGGCATTCCAGGCCAGGTGCTCTGGTTGTGGCGCCAGAGTTTGGTAGCCTCGACTCTGTCAGTGTGCCCCAGGGCTACATTGTACCTAATCACCGCCAGTGTGTAAATGTGTGTGAACAAGGCCGTATCTACCATTGAGGACACCGAGGTCCGGACCTCGGTATTTTTCTGCAGACTATTTAAAAAAAAAAAAAAATTATCTCAAACAGCCTATGACGGCGGAGGCGCTACAACAACGCGAGGCAGCCGAACTTAATGTTTATGATCATAGCCGCTGGAACATATTTTCAGCAGGGGGTGCTGAAATAAAAAAGCTCAGTTGCGCTCAACTCCAGCCTACGTGTAGCATAGGCATTGATATGAGTCTCATTATTAGAAAGAAGACACCCTCCAACAGTCTTGAAGCGCCGCTTAAAAACCTACGACTCCTGTCTGCAGCTGACCAATGAAAACACACCTTTGGGACGCCGCAGCAGCAAGACTCCGCCTCTCTGAGTTTCCGATTTAATTAATGTTTAAAATGCGGATTATAAACTACACACCAGTTTTTATTTTTGTTAATAGCCCAAATAAAACCGGAGTTATACTAAAATAATTAAACTAAGAATGGGTTCAGTAGCGTTTTGTTGCTGAGGGACAGAGGATGGCTGCTGTGTGATCTGACAGCAGGTGTCAAAAGGTGCGCTGAGGCGCTGTCACGGAGCGGAGTAAACACTGAGGCAGACATTTACGGTAAAAGTTTAGATATTGGAGCGATCTGTGGCAGATAGATAGTTACTTCTCTGTAGTTTAGTGTTTTTTTATGTATAAAGGAGGATGAGAAGGATGGATGTCCAGCAGACAGATCAGCTTCAAAACTCCGTCACAAGCCCAGGGCTGTTTCGAGGCATTTGGGGGGCCAAGGCAAAATAGACTTGAGCCCCCCCACTCGCCCACCCCCACCACACACACACAAACACACTCGCCCGCCCCGCAGAGCTTGCAGAAAAAAAAGTTTTAACACGTAACACGTGGGTTAATTTAGTAGTCTGTACTACCTTTCCCCTGTAGTTGTCTATAACAAACCAGTACAGCAAGCCATTTTAACATTAAATCTAACACCTCTTTTTTATTCCCATGTTACATAGCAACAATATAATTTATCCTTGTCCAAATGATATCTTTACCAGTCAATTTTGAAAATACAGATATGAACAAGTAGAAATGATGTTTAAGTGTATATTCATAATAACAAATGCACTCGTAGGAATTTAGCTTCTCATTTCATGAAGGTGTGTCCATCTTTCAGTGTTGAATAAACGTGTTAACCTTGACCAGGTGTCAACAGTTAAACCTTTTTTGTCTTTTTACAGAAACTAAAAACAGGCTAGGCAAATCTAATTAAGGGTATTTTAAAAGCTTTAAACTGTAATTTAAAAATTACTTTGATTTTACTAATGAATTTTTCTAAGCAGAATCTCTGAAAAGCAGCAATAAATATCCTCAGGAGTTTAAAACCTTTATAAAACGTACTCATGCACGTTATCAATACTTTATAAAATGTGTTTGTGATTTATATCTGTTAATACAGATGTGAAAGCAATTCATATAAAGTAATCATGAAACCGTGATTATTTCTCAGACTATAATCGTACCACCAACATCTATAATTTACCAGCTAAACATTTTCATCTATTGTCTCTCTCTCTCTCTCTCTCTCTCTCTCTCTCTCTCTCTCTCACACACACACACACACACACACACACACACACACACACACACACACACACAAGAACATCATACACATACAAGTAACTTTATTTTTAAATAAGTAATGTAAGTGGAAATCAGTTTTGGTCTTTTCTTTGTAATTAATGTGCGCCATAGCGGAAGTTGGACCTCGGTCATTTTGAAACTCTGGATACGGCCTTGTGTGTGAATGATATGCTGTAGTGTAAAGCACTTTGGAGTTCTCTGACTCTTAAAGGTGCTATACAAGTGCAGGTCATTTATGACTTTATTCTCAATAAAAGTCCTTTCAAGAAGAGGTATTGAGAAAAAATGTTTCATTTTGCCTATGAATCAAAAGTGTCTAATTGAAAAGTAAATTCTTAAATTTAAGTCCCAAGACAATTTTGTGGCCCTGCACAATTTACCTTTAGTGATTAAAGATGGTTAAAATGTCTCAGTTATGAAAGCTGCCCCTGCCCCAATCTGATCACATTTCCACTGCGAATACCCACAGGATTATCACCGTTCAGCTGATTTAAACTTTGGTAAAATAGCGTTTGCACGAACTGCTGTGATTTCTGAAGGCTTCAATGAAAGATAAACCATTATTGTCCAATATCCTTTCACAGGAACACGCTTCACAAAACATCCGTACTGTCGCTTTAAGACGGAGCTGTGAGGAAGCAGTTTTCCACGGTGAACATATCTGGACACAACACTGGACGTGTTTTCTTAGAGTTTCTCGCCTCCTGCATTTAGTGATTTCGGGACTAATAAACGTAAATAACTGAGTTGAGCGTTGATCCCGACTCCCGAGCTCCCATCCCCCACAGCGGTGTCAGCGCAGAGCATCACCGGGCCTGTGGCGGAGGGGGGCGCTGTAGAGTCGACTCATAGACGGAGGGGGTTGAAGGAAAAAACCCGACTGGGCTCTTTGTTTCTGACTGGAAACAAAACCAGGAGACACTGCGACCCGTCAGAGTCCAAATATCAACTTTCACCTCTTCTGTAAGTCATCTGTACTTCTTATCACTGACTAGGACACTTTATTTTCTATTATCGGTTACTTTTCTACATGAAACGAGCTTCGGTTGGATTTTTCTTGAGATAAAAAGACCGATGTAACAGTAGCGCTGGTGTGGCGCGGCAGAGTGCAATGAATGAAAATTGTTTTTGGACAGAGCGGAGCGGTGAGCCAAGGGTACGGGAGGCGCGTTGGATCAATCAGCTCCCACGATGAGTGATGCTTTTCATGTCGCTCGCATCGCACCGAATTTTCATCAAAAAGTCACAATTTTCCCGTCTAACTGGCCTGGCACGGCATGGCAGGCTAGGCTAACTGGACTAGCTTTGTTAGCATGCTAACAACTAACAAACGTTTCCTGAGGTTTTAACAGAGCAGCCCCAACCTGAGACGGAGCTGTTATTTGTTATTTTATCCACATCGTTATGATCGAAGTAAAGGTCCAGTAAACACCAGCGAACCGATTCGACATTCAGTGTGTGTGGGACTCAAAACAACAGCCTTTAATAATCTCAATGTAACCTTAACTGTAAAAGCCGGCTAGGCCTGGCTAATGCTAACATATCTGAAAATGCTAAAGCAGCTACTTTCTGACCTGAATGTAAACATTTTAAAATATAAAACTCTGAGTCATAACACTCCTGTGGGTTTTCACCAAGAAGAGGTATTTGATCATATTTTCACAAGCAATTGTTATCATTCAACCTTTGTGTCATTAAATCAGTGACAATTAACATAATCACTTTAGAAATGGACATAATTGACACTAACACAATCTCAGCTACTACCTTGATTTGAATTTACATTTCAAATTCACGCAATAAATTGACTAATTATCAACAAGAGTCATCTCAAAATAAACATTCCAATTGAACCTACTTAGGATTGGACATATTTTTTAAAAAATACTTTAAGAAATAATTTATGTCCATAAACTATCATATTTTGCGTGTCAGAATGATTTAAAAGTGTGTAACAGTTTCTCTAGCTGCCTACATACAAATATTATGTTCACACACCTGGCATCTAATGTAGAACTGCAAGCACTCATTGATCTCGTTTTCATTCAAAGTACACAGTGTGTTGGTGGAGACCGCCACTGCAGGTCGCTACACGAAGGTGATCTGAAATCAAAGCGTAAAGTAAATGAAAATGTTCCTATTCAATGTAACTGATGTAAAAACTAAATCTAGGTCATAGGGCTAGACAATAATTCAATAACGATATATATCGATCAATAGACATATGGCACAATAGAAAAAGAAATGGATCAATAAAAACTTCAATAAAAAGTTTCTTTTTTTTCTACTATAGCCAATCGGGTAGCTTAATACTAGAGTCAATACTTACTTCCAGCCAATCAAAAACACAGACCCAGGCACTCTCCGTAACAAAGCCCTACTCTCTAAAACCAAAACAGAGAGCAAGATGTTGCAGCAAGGAGATGGAGGAAATTGTCCCGTAAAACACCAAATAATCATTATAACCACACAGATCTGCAACAGTCACTTTATGTTTCTTATGTTTATTATTCATAATCTTTTTTTTTTTTTGATGCATCCTTTTTTTTCACTCACTTTACTTGTATGTTTGCACCATTCCGCCAAAACAATTTCCTAGTAATGTGAGACTCTTACTTACTTGGCAATAAAACACGATTCTGATTCTGAGAAAGGTTACGGTAGTTCACCAGCACGGCAATATTTTGGTTTTTACAAGTCTGACAAAAAAGACACAACGGTCAATTGAAAAAATTGCAGAGAATTGATTTAAAAATAAAGTCTGGTAACAAAACCAAGTTGTTTTATCATTAAGCAATGTCATTAAACGGACAGGGCTGCACTTAAAATATATGTTCTACAATTCTTTATAATTATTGATATCGATCATTATGAATTTTTTAAATCAATATGCTTTTATATCGTCCATCCAGCCCTACTAGGTCATAAGTAGTGTAAGAAGTTGAGTTATTGGGTTTTCAGCGTGCTCTGGTTTGTTCAGCCTCTAAACATTTATTTTATAATTAAACGTGTGGAATCACAAATATTTACTGTTCGATTGTCATTTTGTGGGTCAAGAACTGAGAAGTTTGGCATCTACTAATTTACAGCTGAGGTGTTCAACCACAGAGCCAAGAACTAGTACCCGTAATCAGATTATAGTTATATATATATATTTTTTAATTCTTCCATGTGCATAGTTTTAATATACATTGGTTTATGGGGTGTTGTTTTACATATAAAATACCATATTTATAGTACAACATGACTGTAATAGAAACTAGAGATCAATCCATATGGGTTTACTGTTGCCGATGCCAATATGTACAGGTCATGGTTCATCACTGACGAATTCTTCTGCTGATTTTCTACCTTATCTGCATGTTAAAAGTCACTAATAACAACAACTTATGCACAACATTTCTGATCCTGAATCAGTTTTTGAACTCTGAATTTTACTTGCTGTTTTAAAATCAAACATTTAAACAAAGTTAATCAAACAAATCGATAAACAGACCAAGTATTAAAAGTAAAATGAGTAAATATTAAAAATTAATTTAACAATAATGGTTTTATTAAGCAGATGTTTAAACACAACTTTACAGTATAAATGAAAAATCTGACAAATATCAAAAATAAATTATATAAAAACAAAATAAAGATTGTACTGAACACAAAAGCAACCTGCAAAAATAAATCGGCAACATCTGAAGTGCATTCAGTCTATTTAGCTTTTTACTGATAATTCATAACATCTTATAAATAAAACCTTTTAGTGTATTTGACGCAGCAGCAACAACCCCGTCATTTGTGGGACTTCCTGTCTGGAGGTCTGCGGATGTGCCTGACTTTAAATCACCTCCACTGAAGATGAAAATAAATGATATTAAAAAATGGTAAATATTGGCCAGCCGATTAATACTTTGATGTACTTTTATTATCTACTAGTTTGACAGAAACAAGAGTTTTTAAGACGGTGTAGGGGTGGGATCTTATTATTCTGGATGTCTGGATGTTTTCTGTATTTTTAGAAGTTGTACGGTGATGTTTTAAAATAGAGTTAGTGAAGAGTCTATTAAAACAAGAATTAGTCCTAAACTTTCCCCAAGCTTCATGGGTAATATTTAAAATCACAAGGTATTGATCTGTCACAGATCCATATCTTTCTCCTGTGGTGTTATTTGTGTGATATCTGACCTGGGTCACTGTCTTCCATCTTGTCTTTAGGGATACCTTCTCCTTCTGCTGCTGCTACACATTCCCATTTCCTCCTGAGAGATGTCCACCCCTGACCCCCCGATGGGAGGGACGCCTCGGCCCGGTCCCTCCCCGGGCCCAGGGCCGTCTCCAGGAGGCATGATGGGCCCGAGCCCTGGCCCCTCGCCTGGCTCGGCCCACAGCATGATGGGGCCCAGTCCAGGACCTCCAGGATCTGGACACCCCCATCCTCCACAGGGACCCTCAGGATATTCTCAGGACAATATGCACCAGATGCACAAGGTACTGTGATGTTTCTTTTAATAATTTATCCTTTTTCTCAATTATATGTTGCATTTAATTTTTAAATATACTTTAATTTTCTGTCAATCGTTGCATTTATTGATGAACTTTGTGTGACTGCTGGACAGCCCATGGACTCCATGCACGATAAAGGAATGCCTGATGACCCTCGCTATGGTCAGATGAAGGGTATGGGCATGAGGCCTGGGGGGCACAGTGGGATGGGACCCCCTCCAAGCCCAATGGATCAACATTCCCAAGGTATAGCATCTCCTAGTATTAGTTTGGATGTACTTTCTTTCATAAAATCCCATTAGAATGAATGAGTGATTAGAATGAATTATGAACGCGCCATGGCGGCATCACGTTGCGGGAATTTTGCGGCATTCGTGCCGCCACGCTTGGTAGTAATATTGCGGTAATATTGCGGCTTAGCCGGTCTTATAAACGCACATTAAGCCTTGGCGCAAAAGAGGGAGGTGTCATGACCACACGATGAATTAATGCCGAGCTCCGGCCAGGAATTATGTTGAAAATGAAAGTAAACACGGCCATAAGTTTAGCTTTTGTAAACAGAATCAGCTGAGATGATAAACTGGAGCGATGCGGTGCTCCAGGAGCTTCTCTCCGTTAGATCTGCAGCTCAGATCATCTGACAGCTCACAGGGATGGTGGAGCACACACACCTGCAGCTGACTGGGGAAAAAAACTTAAGGAGCACGGCTTCGATCGCAATAAAAAGCAAGTTATGTCCAAAATAAACGGAAGTCCGCGACAGTGCAGAGACCGCCCCCCTATCTCCTTTTTGCCGCCATCGCGTAATTTTTTATAGAACTGACATGATTGCGCAACATTACCGCCACGGTCTGAGCTCTTATAAACGACCTTAGGCTCCCAGATGCCGCATCAGCGTTGCGGCAAATTGGCGGCATTGTTTTATAAAAGAGGCTAATGAGTGATGATGTAAAAACGGATGTGAATCCTAATGTCACACGAGAGTTTAGAATAGATCTTTATTTCTGATCCTGTAAGCATGAGAGACAGATAAGCTAGACTCTGTGTGTGCGTGCATGTGTGTGTGTTTGTGCGTGTGTGCTCGCGCGCACAGAGAGCTGTGAGAACCCACCTGGCCGGTTTTTCCACTCGTGTTGCCCTTTTGGCAGCGAGAGCAGACGCAGGTCTGCAGGAAGGAGGCGGAGTTACAGGGACTTCTCTGTCAGATGTCAAGAGCAGCTGCATCTTAAAACCCAAACATATAATTAACTAAAAAGAAAAGAGGAAGCGACGTGTTTGGAGGGAGAAACCGGAGTCGTGACGGCAGTGTTTGTTTATTTCAGGTCAAAGATTTAACCCTGCTTTAATGTTTCAGAATGTTTAAAATTCTAACCTTCTACTCCCAGGCTACATGTCCTTTTAAACATCTAAAAATTTACATTAGAGTGCCTGAAATGTTTTTTTTCAAGGATCTGACATCATCTGTGTGTATTGTTGCTAGGCTACCCATCTCCATTGGGAGGATCAGAGCATGCACCTAGTCCTGTCCCTGCCAACGGCCCTCCCTCTGGCCCCGGGTCAGGCCCTATGGAGGGAAGTGGAGACTCCAGTCAGGGTATGGGCCAACCTAACCGTGGCAGTTCTCAGACTCCAGGTGGACCACCAGGTCCAGGGGGTGGACCGGGTGGAGCTGGTGGACCCACCCCTTTTAACCAGAGCCAGCTGCACCAACTCAGGGCTCAGATTATGGCCTACAAGATGCTGGCGCGCAGTCAGCCCCTTCCGGAGCACCTGCAGTTGGCTGTGCAGGGGAAGAGGCCCATGCCCAATATGCCCCCCTCTACTGGGCCTGGAGGTGGCCCAGGAGCTGGATCAGGACCAGCTCAGACCAATTACAACAGACCACATGGTGGGTTAAAGATCAGTGAGGATGTCCTCTTCAGTGAAAAATGTGTTTTACGTTAGAAAAAGTTTGTCAGCTCAGTATATTATTTTATGTCCTCATTAGCTTTAATGTGATTATTACCAGTTACCTGAAAAATGAATTCCATAGATGATTCTGTTGCTCCAGGTATGGTAGGTCCCAACATGGCTCCTCCTGTACCTGCAGGAGGTCCTCCTGCAATGCAAGGACAGCATGCTAACGGGCCTCCCAAGCCATGGCCTGAAGGTAAACATGGTCATGGCAGCAACACAAGAAACATGATTTTAACTTAAGAAGAAGAAAACCTTTTCTGAAAATTTTGTCTTCTGCTTGATTGTCCTCTAGGACCAGTTGTGAACGCTGCTGCCCCTTCCAACCCTCCTCAGAAGCTGATTCCTCCCCAGCCTACTGGCAGGCCCTCTCCTGCTCCACCTTCTGTGCCTCCAGCTGCCTCCCCAGTAATGCCTCCTCAGACTCAGTCCCCGGGGCAGCCTGCACAGCTCCCTCCCATGATGCTGCACCAGAAGCAGAACCGCATTACACCTGTCCAAAAACCCCGCGGGCTGGACCCAGTGGAGATCCTGCAGGAGCGAGAGTACAGGTGCATGAAGTTATCCCTGTAAAGACCCTGGTGGTTGAGTGGTGTGTAGTTACGTGGTTCAGATGAAGCAGACAATTGAATGATTTTGCCTCCAGGACTTTTGGTGATTGAATTATTCAAATATTTTGACTCAGACTGAAGTCTTGCTGCTCGTCGGGGGCTGGATGTCCGGACCCGTTTGTGTTTGGTTGCTATAGGTGACCACAGTTTCTGGTTTTCCAGTGTGACTGGAGCATGTATGTGACAGCTTTTTAGAGACAAATACTCACATTATGAGAAGAAGAGGAAAAAAGAGCTGCAGCTGTGTGCGTTCATCATAACCTCAGTTTAAACTCTTTAAGCAGCAGCTTCTGTACAAAGACTGCCTCCACCTCCTAAATCCACATTCACCTAATAAGTACAAAATAAAATATTTTAGGAGGTTTGATTAACGTCCTTTCTCTTATTTTGTCAATAAAAAACCATATCTATGACATGTGTTTTCCAGGCTACAGGCTCGTGTAGTGCACCGTATCCAGGAGCTGGAACACCTGCCTGGCTCACTAGCGGGGGATCTTCGCACCAAGGCCTCCATCGAGCTTAAAGCCCTCCGACTGCTTAACTTTCAGAGACAGGTACGAGTTGAGGGTGAACATTGCTCTCCTTAGTGGAACGAATTCCAGTTGACGGTTTTGTTGTTCCAGCTGCGTCAGGAGGTGGTGGCGTGCATGCGTCGAGACACTGCCCTGGAGACCGCTCTGAACGCTAAAGCCTACAAACGCAGCAAGCGCCAGTCTCTGCGGGAGGCCCGTATCACAGAGAAGCTTGAGAAACAGCAGAAGATTGAACAAGAGCGCAAACGTAGACAGAAACACCAGGTACGGAGTCACTGATACTACTGCGGAGGTGCTCATTTTAGCCCCTGCTTGTTGCTCAGTTATACGATAAGAGTTTATGTCTGTGTAGGAATACCTCAACAGCATCCTGCAGCATGCCAAGGACTTTAAGGAGTACCACCGCTCCATCACGGCGAAGATCCAAAAGGCCACCAAAGCCGTTGCCACCTACCATGCCAACACAGAGCGCGAGCAGAAGAAAGAGAACGAGCGTATAGAAAAGGAGCGAATGCGGAGGCTGATGGTGAGACTTTTATTTAAATCTGTTCTGGAGACAACCCAAAACATCACGAGTTTGTTAGACGACACATTTGAACCGACGGTGAACCTCCTTCCAGGCTGAAGATGAAGAAGGCTACCGTAAACTTATTGACCAGAAGAAGGACAAGCGTCTGGCCTACCTGCTACAGCAGACGGACGAATACGTCGCCAACCTCACGGAGTTGGTGCGCGCCCACAAAGCTGCTCAAGCTCTCAAAGAGAAGAAGAAGAAGAAGAAAAAAAAGGTGAATATTCAAGTAACCACTCATTTCCTGAAATTTACCTGCCTTCCTTTAACTCCACATATAAACATGTTACTACTTCAGAAGCCTGAGAGCGCGGAGGGAGCTGCTCCTGCTATGGGACCTGATGGAGAGGTGAGATTTTAGAAGGACATCATCATTTTCACTTTTGATGAGTTATCTTCTAACAGCTGGTTGTCATTTCTTCTTCTACTCTACCAGCCTTTAGACGAAACCAGTCAAATGAGTGACCTTCCAGTGAAAGTCATCCACGTGGACAGTGGGAAGATCCTGACAGGTGGGGATGCACCAAAGGCCGGTCAGCTGGAGGCCTGGCTTGAAATGAACCCGGGGTGTGTATCACAGCTCCTCAGCTAAAGCCAGGTTAATGGTGGACTTTTACTAAAACCCGTTCCCCTTCAGGTACGAGGTGGCACCGCGCTCAGACAGTGAAGACAGCGGTTCAGATGAAGAAGAGGAGGAGGAGGTAAATGACGTGTCTTGGTGTTGAGCCGTGGCCGGTTGGAGTTGCCAGGCCTAAGTTTTGGTTTGTGTTGTCAGGAGGATGAGGACGAGCAGCCTCACCCCTCTTCAGCTGACGATAAGAAGAAGATTCCAGACCCTGACAGCGAGGACGTTTCAGAAGTGGATGTCAGACATATCATAGAGTGAGCTGATGGACCCCATGATTGTTTGTGCTGTAATCTTTGCTTCCATCGTTTAGTGATGGACCTGTTCTCTTGATGTTCTCTCTTTCACTGGCTGTTCCACAAACATCTCACTGTGTTTGTCCGTCTCCTTCATCAGTCACGCCAAGCAGGATGTGGACGACGAGTACGGCAGCGCGAGCTTCAACCGAGGCCTGCAGTCCTATTACGCAGTCGCTCACGCCGTCACCGAGAAGGTGGATAAACAGTCGTCCCTGATGGTCAACGGTCAGCTCAAGCAGTACCAGGTAACCCGGCACAACCCTGAAGCAGAGACGAAACTAAGAGTGGACCGGCGCTAATGTCCCTGTTTGCTGCTCAGATTAAAGGCCTGGAGTGGCTGGTGTCGCTTTACAACAACAACCTGAACGGCATCCTGGCTGATGAGATGGGTTTAGGTAAAACCATCCAGACCATCGCCCTCATCACTTACCTCATGGAGATGAAACGCATCAACGGGCCCTTCCTGATCATCGTGCCCCTCTCGTAAGTCACTTAAGGAGGAGTTAAAGATGTTTAATAATTCTATAATCATATCTAAGGTAGAAAACTTCCAACTAGATGTGAGGTTGTTTTGTTTTTTGTTTTTTTTCCAGGACTTTATCAAACTGGGTGTATGAGTTTGATAAATGGGCGCCGTCTGTTGTGAAGGTCTCCTATAAGGTGAGAGTGACCTTCATGACGCTGTTCTACTTAGTTTTCTCTTCATGGTCTAAGAAGTGATCTGGTTTCATTTCAGGGGTCTCCTGTTGCTCGCCGTGCTTTTGTTCCAATCCTCCGAAGTGGCAAATTCAACGTGCTGCTCACCACTTACGAGTACATTATTAAAGATAAACAAGTGTTGGCCAAGGTAACGGTGGCTCCTTTAACACACATTTATGTTTCAGCTCATCATCACAAACGTGCTTCTGACCTGAAATGTGTTTGTCCCAAAGATCCGTTGGAAGTACATGATCGTGGACGAGGGCCACCGTATGAAGAACCACCACTGTAAGCTGACTCAGGTGTTGAACACACACTACCTGGCCCCGCGGCGTGTGCTGCTCACGGGAACTCCGCTGCAGAACAAGCTGCCGGAGCTCTGGGCGCTGCTCAACTTCCTGCTGCCCACCATCTTCAAGAGCTGCAGCACCTTTGAGCAGTGGTTCAACGCCCCCTTCGCTATGACTGGAGAAAAGGTGAGTCAGAGGCTTGTTTCCTCACAGGATTGTTCCCCCCAACCGCACACATACCTGTTTATTGTTTTACGTGAAGGTCGACCTGAATGAAGAAGAGACCATCCTGATCATCAGACGTTTACACAAAGTGCTTCGACCGTTCCTGCTGCGCCGACTCAAGAAGGAGGTGGAGGCTCAGCTGCCAGAGAAGGTAAAGATCCCTTTGTGTTTCACTCAACGTCTAAGTTTGAATAAATTTGACTTGGTTCAGAAAGATTTTTGTTTTATTCTAAGCTTTTAGAGGATAATGATAATAGTTTTATAATTTTTCATAGTAGTACTGAGATCAACTACAAGAGTGAAGTAGACTTAAAAGGATTCGATCCGCCACCTTTTGTGAGGAAAGTACACGCAGTAATCGTGTTTTCAGGCAGCAGAAATGTATTTAAGTGCAAAAAGATGTGGCAATAGCTGAATAATCATTGTTTAATAATATTTTCTGCTGTTTTTATACATGTCTGCAGCTCTGCTGCATTCAGCTGTTTGTTCTAGTTCTACATGTTTGTTTGGTTTTTTTCTCTGCTTTAGTTTCAGTGCACAGATTCAGCTGCTAACCTGCACCAGGTGTATTATTACTGTTCATTCTGTCCCTCCCTGTGGTCTGCAGGTGGAATATGTCATCAAGTGCGACATGTCGGCCCTGCAGAGGGTGCTGTACCGGCACATGCAGGCTAAAGGAGTGCTGCTGACAGACGGGTCAGAGAAAGACAAGAAGGTAGGGGGGGTGGTGTTTTGCTTTTTAAATTCAAATTCTGATCGACATTAATGTTCTTGTATTATAATTTCAGGGTAAAGGAGGAACGAAGACCTTGATGAACACGATCATGCAGCTGAGGAAGATCTGCAACCACCCCTACATGTTCCAGCACATTGAAGTACGAAACATCACGTTAATGATTGTTTATTTCAAAGTAAATTAGACATTTAGTGTCGACGACTTTTTGATATTTCTGATTTGGTTTGCAGGAGTCCTTCTCCGAGCACCTTGGTTATTCTGGTGGAATTGTGACGGGGTAAGCTGCACCTTCAGCTTGCTCCTCTTAAAGATGAACATGTCGTATGGATGTTTGTCATCATTTTCTTACATTTTTCTGCTCAGACAAGAGCTGTATCGTGCCTCTGGAAAGTTTGAGCTCCTGGATCGTATCCTGCCTAAGCTGAGAGCCACCAACCACAAAGTTCTGCTCTTCTGTCAGATGACCTCGCTCATGACCATTATGGAGGACTACTTCGCCTACCGCAGCTTCAAGTACCTGCGTCTGGATGGTGAGATGCTTTTTTAAATCTTTCTTTAACTTTCTAATTGTTTTCTAGCAGATTTGAGACGTTACAGGTGTTTGGTGTGTTTTTCTGTCACAGGAACCACCAAAGCCGAGGACCGCGGGATGTTGCTGAAGACGTTTAACGACCCGGCCTCTGAATACTTTGTGTTCCTGCTCAGCACCAGAGCAGGAGGTCTGGGCCTGAACCTGCAGTCTGCTGACACCGTCATCATCTTTGACAGCGACTGGAACCCTCACCAGGTGATTACAGGAGACGGGTTTCTGTTGCAGCTCGGTGCTTTAATCACCACTCAGGATTTTCTTCTGCTGAACATCTCGTATACGCTACTATAACTGTTTGTGTGAGTTTGTAGCTTTATCGCTGGAATCAACGACCTTGAACGATTCTAAACTCCGTCTTCTGAAATTGTTCTTTACAAACATGAGGACTGAATTCTGCTAATGATTTTCAATAAATTCAACTGTAGACTATCCAAAAATATCCACAACAGGAGCAAAGAACAAAAATAAGGAATAAAAAGGCTGTACAATAAACAAAAACATAAATGCAAGAAATGCTTAAAAAGTTGGAAAGGAAATGATTTTACTACATTTAGTCAATAAAGAGATAAAATGCAGTGAAAACGACTAGCAGATTATTATATAGAGTAGTTGGTAACAGGAATGGAGAAATGTGCAAATAACAGGACTTAATTTAACCTGTGTTTTGTCTTTTAGCTAAGCGAGGTACTTTTACCAGTTTTATTGTGGTAAAATTTACTTTTATTATTACCCAACAGAGAATTCAGTCTCCAGCGAGACCAAATGTGTGGTGACTTTATTTTAAACCTCTATCTGCACAACGTGTCAGGTTTCTGATGAAGGTACAAACCCTGATGCTCATTCTGGATGCTTTAAGGCCAGAAGTGGTTTGATGTGACTATGGCTAGGTACACACTGCAGGTCTTGATGCTCAATTCAGATTTTTTTGAGAAAAATCAGATTTTTTTGTGTGGCTGTTCACACTTGACTGAAATGAAACATCAAACACTCTCCAGTGTGAACGCTTCACGGCCCCAAAGCGACCTGCATGTGCAGAAGGCAAGATGTCACAGTCGGAACCAGGAGAGGTGGAGTTGTGATGTGAAAGCCTTCACTGACAGGTCAGCCACAATTTCAGGATCACACCTGTCAAGTCTCCCGTCTTGGGCTGTAAACTATTTTAAAAACTATAAACTATTTTACTCCTTATTCCCGCCATCTTTCCGAATTAGTATTCCCTGAAAATGTCCGGCAATAAGTTAATTTGCGGTGACACGCCCCTTTCTCACGAAGACTGAGACCGGAGAGGCTTCGCTCCAGCAGCACCTCCTGCTCTCATGCTCTCCTGTATTTTTAATTCCAAAACTTGACAGGATGTCCAGACAGACCCCCGAATCCTTCTGTCAGCACTGCTCCTCAGGAACGTAAAGACACTACGCTCACCTCCGCTGATCAGCGACGTAGGAGGCAGATTTAAAATGACATTTCAAAAACATCAGATACGTATCGGATTCAGTACCACATGTGAAAGTGACCTGGACCGGATTAGAAAAAATCTGATCTGTGCTGTTCAGACTGTCACTAATAAATCTGATATGGGTCAGATGTGGGGGGAAATAAATCAGATTTGATGCGCTTTTGCCTGCAGATTGAATGTAGCCTTTGTGACCAGAAGTGAATGCTGCATCATGTGTTCATGATCAGCCTGTTAACCATATGAGTAAAGTCATCATATATGTTGCTATTAAAATAGTTTTAAACATACATTAGAGTCAAAAACACATAGTCACTGCTACAGATGACAGTCAACAAGGCAGTCCTCTATAATCTGTTGAAGAAGACACAAATACATCCTTTTTCTAGATAAAAAGTACCTCTATCTGCTCTTGACTCAAAGAAAAGCCCAAGTCTAAATAATCCAAAGTTGATGCCAAAGCTGATTCAAACGAGCCGTCGCCATCTCACTTTCGCTCAGTCACAGTAACACCCCACCTGCAAAACGGAGCACTGTGATTGGCCAGCCACCAGGCTGGCGGGGGCTGCAGCGGTTCCAGTGGAGTGTGGCAAGACCAACATGCAGGGCAAAATCAATTTTCTTTGGCGTCTGATGGTCTAGATTTCTAGGCTAGCATTCCACCCTAACTAATCTTCTTTTCTCCGTCATATAGGACCTGCAGGCCCAAGACCGAGCCCACCGTATTGGTCAGCAGAACGAGGTGCGCGTTCTCCGCCTCTGCACCGTAAACAGCGTGGAGGAAAAGATCCTGGCAGCTGCTAAGTACAAGCTGAATGTTGACCAGAAGGTCATCCAGGCCGGCATGTTCGACCAGAAGTCCTCGGGCTGCGAGCGCCGGGCCTTCCTACAGGCCATTCTGGAGCACGAGGAGCAGGACGAGGTGGGGCACCGAGGCAGCTGATGAGCTGTGGTTGGGGTAGCGAGATCTGAGCTCACATTACCGCTTTGGTTTTGTCTGCAGGAGGAGGATGAGGTGCCTGATGACGAGACGGTCAATCAGATGATCGCCAGAAGTGAAGAAGAGTTTGAACTTTTCATGGTTGGTCCCATTCCTATATGAGTTCTGCTGATGTTCTTAATAACGTTACAATCTGACTCTTAACGGATCTTTGTCCCAGCGCATGGACCTGGACCGACGCCGTGAGGAAGCCCGCAACCCTAAGAGGAAACCTCGCCTAATGGAGGAGGACGACATGCCAGGCTGGATTTTGAAGGATGACGCAGAGGTTGAGAGGCTCACCTGCGAGGAAGAGGAGGAGAAGATGTTTGGCCGGGGATCTCGTCAGAGGAAGGAGGTGGACTACAGCGACTCTCTGACTGAGAAACAGTGGCTTAAGGTAGGAGGAGTCCTGATGCCGTCATCAGAAGGCATCATTCTTTCCCCAGGCTGAGAGGAAGTGTCTCTTCTCCACAGGCCATAGAAGAAGGTAACCTGGAGGACATAGAGGAGGAAGTGCGTCACAAAAAGACTACCAGAAAACGGAAGCGAGACCGCGATCACGACGGCCCGGCCACGCCCAGCTCCAGCAGCGGCCGCGGGCGGGACAAGGACGACGACGGCAGGAAGGCGAAGAAACGTGGTCGTCCCCCTGCTGAGAAGCTCTCTCCTAACCCGCCGTCCCTCACCAAGAAGATGAAGAAGATCGTCGATGCTGTCGTCAAATATAAGGATGGGTGAGATGAACAGACCACGCGATCAGTCATGACATCATCACTCTTTTGTATATTCGTTCTGTGTGTAACTTTGTAATCCATTACTTTGTTCTTTTTCTAACACAGCGTAGTAAAAAGATGGTTGTTTACCTTGTAGCTGACATGTTTCGGCTAGCAACTCTAGCCTTCATCAGAGTTTGCCGGTGTTGGTGGCGTCACTTCCGGATAAACGGAAGTGACGCCACCAACACCGGCAAACTCTGACATGTAGGCATCTGAATGCTGATCTGTCATCAGTGACAAACCGCTATGCCTTGGGTTCACCTGTCATAATGTTTTGACATATTTGGCACATAAGTGATGTAATAGGTAATGAAGATGGTGAAGACTAGAACCCCACCTTTTTGTTCCCATAGGAATGGCCGACAGCTGAGTGAGGTTTTCATCCAGCTGCCTTCTCGTAAAGAGCTGCCAGAATACTACGAGCTGATCCGCAAGCCGGTGGACTTCAGGAAGATCAAAGTAGTGATAAAAACCTTCTTCCTGATTTTATGTCTTACGTTTGCTCTACAAGACTAATGAAGGACTTCCTGTTTCAGGAGAGGATTCGCAGCCACAAGTACCGCAGCCTGAATGACCTGGAGAAGGACGTGATGCTGCTGTGTCAGAACGCCCAGACGTTTAATCTGGAGGGATCTCTGGTGAGTCTTTGTTCTGCTTGGAGAAGGATGGACGATGCATCCAATCTACTCAGAACACTGAGCGTTCTGCATGGTCGACGTCACAACTGTCTGTTTAACCCTAAACCTTCAGCCATCTAATCACTACGAGTTTAGCTTCTCCCACTGGCTTCTGAATATGAATAGACAACATAACGTTAGAATAATAATTGTAAAACAGTTTTAGTTCTGTTGGTCGGCTAGAGGTGAGCGTTCACGAACGAGAGGCGTTGCTTCCAGCCGTAATCACAAAATTAGAGAAAAGGGCTTTAAGCTCAAACCACACTGTACGTTTTTTGTCTGTTGTACAGGACTGCTCATGTCACTGTGAGAACTCAAGCACACTGTATGGCGCAAGATTTCAGTGAGCCAGACTGTACGACGTCTCGCTCTAACAGGACACATTAAGTCATGAGCGCACCCCAAAAAGCATACGTCACTAAAAGCCGACAGCTAACCAAAACAACGATGCTGTAAAGAGAAAAAAGTGCTGCCATTAACACTTTTTTTATTAAACTCCGAACCCGAACTCCGAAAAGGAGTGGTCCGCATGTTCCTGTGCTGTTGCTAATGTTAATTCTACTCTCGTCACTAGCTGTTCGTGTCACTCCCGGGGTGTATTTTCATTGGTCGATTTCAGACGGGAGTCGTAGGTTTTCAAGCAGTGCTTGAAGACTGTTGGTGGCTGACTTTGGTTGTGAGGGTGCTCATTAAACTGTCACTGAGCCGGTCAGACTGGACGACCACGGACTTGCAAAACACCCTCACATTCACCGTTTTTTGTCACGATTCTGTTCATGATGAGGGATTTGTCTAGGACTGCCGAAAAACGCACTGTGTGGTCCGGGCTTAAGGTGTGATAAAGTTTTCCGCCTCTAGATGGTGTCATCTGAGGGAAAATGCAGATTTCTGTTTTGATTGCCTAGATGGGACGAAGCTGCACTTAGCATTGGGCTTAAGCCAGGGACTCCAAAGCACTTTAGCCACATTGACCTATTCACACACTGATGGTGATAAGCTACAATGTAGACACAGAATGAGTTGCCACTAAATTAGACTACATCAAACAATATTCCAGATTTTTAAAGCTCCTAAATATTGTGGTGTGACTTTTAGACCCACCAGATTCTAATAAATGAAAATAAAAGCACTCGTTCATTTGTTTCTGCTGCTTCTAAAACACCACATGAACCTTCCAGATCTACGAGGATTCCATCGTGCTGCAGTCAGTTTTCACCAGCGTGAGACAGAAGATCGAGAGGGATGACGAGAGCGAGGGAGAGGAAAGCGAGGAGGAAGAGGAGGAGGTTGACGAAGGCTCAGAGTTTGAATGTGAGTATCAGAAATCAGCCAAAACTCGTGGCAGTAATGGAAACTGTTAGCCTTCTGACATCACGCTCTCCGGTTTCAGCTCGTTCTGTGAAGGTGAAGATCAAACTGAGCCGGAAGGAGAAGGGGGATCGAGGGAGCAAAGGTCAGCGGCGGAGGGGCCGTGGCTCCCGGGCGAAACCGGTGGTTAGCGACGACGATAGCGAGGATGAACAGGAAGAGGTGAGATCAGCTCGCTAATGTCGCTAACATGTGTCTTATGTTGGACATGACAAATAAATGTGTTGCCGTGGTTTCTGTTCCAGGAACGTTCAGCCAGTGGCAGTGAGGAGGACTGAAAAGAACCGGACCAACTGAGCTTTTGACTTGATTTTATATCATTTTACTTAGATTCAGCAGGGAGACGGGCCTAGTTTTACCTAGATGAGCTGATTTTTAGCGGGACAGTTGTCACAGAAACACACCGTTAATTAAAATCTTCCTGTTTGTGTGTCTGTTTTTCTTCCTCTACGTGGAACATTGACGGAGTCTGGATTTATACGGACTGATCGTGGGCCATCAAAACTTTTTTAAACAATGATTTTGTCGCCTCATAAATTTGAGAAGAAGCGTTTCTCAGTCTCCCTTGAATGCATGTCTGGATGTGTCTTCACTATTATCTGTGTTTAATTTAACGACTTACAAGCAGGATCACTGTACGTCCCACCCTGCAGCCCCTCCCTCTCAGGTCACGTATGCAAAGGGGAGGGAGGGAGGGGGGGATAGGACCTTTTCTCCTGTCGGTGTCACTGGATTCCATAACGTACAATAAAGACATCTTGTGATTCATTTGTTGTCTTTTATGGGTTTTTTAGTCTGGAATGAAGCCTAATTAGGTGAAAACTCACCTGATGTGATTGATGGTTTTGGTAGTATTTGGTTTAAAACAAAGTGTCCTGATCCAGTTGTGTCCTGCCTCTGGCCACGCCCACCCATCTTTCACCCCTGGTGTCTGGTTCCACTTGATTCTGACTCTCATCTCCTTGGTCCCAGTGCCAGATTGGCTGTTTTTCCATCCTTGTCCACAGATTTCCAGCCTTTCTTCAATGTCCATCCTGTACTGCATAACTAAAGGGATGAGTCAGGTTAACCCAGAATGTCCTCAAGCAGTCTAAGCTAATAGCATAACTTGTCCAACTGGAATATCTTGACTCAGCTTTTAACATCAGTAAATGGCATATCGACTTGTTTAATAAAATTCTCACAAAAGTGACTCATGAATCAAATGTTTGTAGAGTCTCTGCCACAAAAACGGCTTTTATAAAACTTTTTCATACCTCTAATAATTGAACATTTCCAGGAGGTTGAGGATTAAAGGATTAAAAACTTGCAACCCTCTGTTTATAAGGTGGGGACTTGGCTCCTCTGCCGCCTTTGCCCAGTTAAGATTATTTTCTATGGGACAGTTTTAAACTATTTTACCTGTTTTAGATGGTTCTTTAAACAACCTCGGCTTAACGGTATAAAGAGTGGATCTGACCAGATTGATGAGCTAACAGCTAGTCAGAATAGTTGGTTTCAGTGTGAAGTGCTGTCAACTGATCTCAGTGATTTAATCTTGGTTAAGGATATGTAAACATTTTGCTGCTGTGATTTATATTTTTGACAGATATTTACTCAGAAGTCTGGTTATTTGCAGTAAAAGTGTCATGTTTGTAGCAGAACCTGATAGCTGCTAACGGAGGCCTGTACCGTCTTGAGACGAAGCTGTTGGGTTTTTGAATTTTGGACAATCTGATCATGATTTGAACTTGCTGGAATATCCGGTTCTGGGAACCATCCTCAATGTTATTTTCTCATGAGAAAAAAAACTCGCCGTAATAAAATGACAAACACCTGTTTTGTCCTTTCTGCAGATGTAGAAGCTGATTTTTGTATTTCTTGTATTCTCTCTTCCTGGTGTGGCAAGATGGACCCACGAGGGCCCGGGCAGGACTTGAACCTCAGACCCCTGGGTGAGAGTCACGTGCATTAACCAGTCAGCCTAAGGGATATTCCTGTGGCCAAGCAGCCCAGGCGCATGATCAATCTGGATCCAGTGACAGGACACTCACACTGTCACACTGGTACCATTTGCCCCCACCTTACTTCCTTTTTTTTATGTTGTGATGGAAATAAATCCAAAGCAATTGGAATAAGCAAAAAAATAAAAAATATATATAGATATAGATATATATCTATATATACAGTATAGGCAAAAAGTTTGGACACACCTCATTCAATGTGTGTTCTTTATTTTCATGACCATTGGTAGAGTCTCACTGAAGGCATCATATCTATGAATGAACATGTGGAGTTATGTACTTAACAAAAAAGGTGAAATAACTGAAAACATATTTTTATTCTATTTTATTCAAAATAGCCACCCTTTGCTCTGATTACTGTTTTGCACACTCTTGGCATTCTCTCCATGAGCTTCAAGAGGTAGTCACCTGAAATGGTTTTCCAGCAGTCTTGAAGGAGTTCCCAGAGGTGTTTAGCACTTGTTGGCCCCTTTGCCTTCACTCTGCGGGCCAGCTCACCTCAAACCACCTCCATTGGGTTCAGGTCCGGTGACTGTGGAGGCCAGGTCATCTGCTGCAGCACTCCATCACTCTCCTTGGTCAAATAGCCCTTTTGCCTTCAGTGAGAATCTACCAATGTAAATGGGCATGAAAATAAAGAACACACATTGAATGAGAAGGTGTGTCCAAACCTTTGGCTTGTACTATATACAGTTGTGGCCAAAAGCTTTGAGAATGACACAAATATTACACAAAGTTTGCTGCTAAACTGCTTTTAGATCTTTGTTTCAGTTGTTTCTGTGATGGACTGAAATATAATTACAAGCACTTCATATGTTTCAAAGGCTTTTATAAACAATTACATGACTTTTATGCAAAGAGTCAGTATTTGCAGTGTTGGCCCTTCTTTTTCAGGACCTCTGCAGTTCGACTGGGCATGCTCTCAATCAACTTCTGGGCCAAATCCTGACTGATAGCAACCCATTCTTTTATAATCATGTCTTGGAGTTTGTCAGAATTAGTGGGTTTTTGTTTGTCCACCTGCCTCTTGAGGATTGACCACAAGTTCTCAATGGGATTAAGATCTGGGGAGTTTCCAGGCCATGGACCCAAAATTTCAACGTTTTGGTCCCCGAGCCACTGAGTTATCACTTTTGCCGTATGGCATGGTGCTCCATCGTGCTGGAAAATGCATTGTTCTCCACCAAACTGTTGTTGGATTGTTGGAAGAAGTTGCTGTCACCTGTCAGAGGGTGTTTTGGTACCATTCTTTATTCATGGCTGTGTTTTTGGGAAAAATTGTGAGTGAACCCACTCCCTTGGATGAGAAGCAACCCCACACATAAATGGTCTCAGGATGCATTACTGTTGGCATGACACAGGACTGATGGTAGCGCTTACTTTTTCTTCTCTGGACAAGCCTTTTTCCAGATGCCCCAAACAATCGGTAAGGGGCTTCATCGGAGAATATGACGTTGCGAATGGACTGCTGAGGACTGGGGCAAAGATACTGCGCAGAATCCTCAAGCTCCCAGGCCTCTGGTAGAGGACCCGAACTTGGAAGGATGAGACCACCTGTGGAGGGTGAGATGGGATTTTTTTAAATTTTATATATACTATATATATCAGGTGGAGCTTTCTGACGATAGCCATAGCACTCCACATAAAGTAAATCTGTAGGCTTCTTTGTTTGCACTCTGACAACAGTTCTGATTGCTACACCGGACAGGACACAGTTAAAAAGTGTCAAGAACCAAGGAATTCAGGAACAGTCATGCAGGCATTGAAAGGGTTAACTTACTATGTATACACATTTCTGTTAGCCTAGAAATCTAGACCATCAGTTGCCGAAGCAAAATGTTTTTGGTCATATATAAAGAATGGCTTGCCAGGCTACATTTCTGCTTCATGACTGCTGAGGGTGGTTGACAACCAGATCCCATCTTTCCTTTGACCCCTCTCAGCTCCGCCCACCTCTGCTACAGTGAGGGAAAACGTGACCCTCATCAGATCTTCAGTCAGGAGTAACAGCTACTATCACCTGAACCTGCAGAATGAATTGGCTGCAGTACGCCACCTCACTGATCCTTCTCCTTTGTGTCCTCCACCAGACAAGTAAGTTCAACATTTTACATGAGATTGTTTTTTTCTGTCTTCTCCTAAATTACAAACTGCTGCGACTCATATTCAGTAAACTTCTATCGTAGTTTTCCATTTGTAATTTTGTTAACAGACATGAACTTTGACAAGGCAAGATTACAGAATAAGAGTTTGGTTTCATTAAAAAGCCTTAGCTGTGGCACATCTATCTGGGTTTTTAATGTTAGATTGTACTTTGACCTTTTACGCTGATCAAATATCTCCATGTTTACTGGTACTGCATTTGTTTGCCAAAGCAACCCCTCTTGCAGAATTTAGAAAAAACACAACTATCTGTGTTACACAAGTTTACTGGAATCAATACAGAAAACAGTATATGTGTCGGTACTGCGTAAGCAGCTCTTGGCTTTGCAAAGAGCTGATTTTAACTCAGTCAGAAAGGGTGGTGGAGGAGAGGAAGTGGGCTTAGAAAGCAGATAGAGTGGGATGTCATCTGCAAAGATGTGAAAATTATTATTGAGTTTAAGGAAAATATTACAAATTGGAAGCAAATCTTTGATGAAAAGACTTCACCCAAGAACAGAGCCCTGAGGAACACCTGTAGTTGTTTGACTTTCTGCAGCCAAAGAAGTGAGTTTTGAACCAGTTAAGGGGTTGGTCAGTGATGCCTATACAAGCTAATCTGTCTTGTATAATGGTATGAGAGAGGTTGTCATATACTTTACTTGAAATTTGCAATACAATCAGAGAAGTGATTGATTCTTTCAGAAAGGCTACAATCAGAAGGACCATTAGAATCTTTTTACTTAGGATGATTGTAGATTAAATTAGCTCCAAACCTATTGGCCCCATAACAGATTTAAACAACAGCATCAGTACACTCAGCTGTATGTTTTTGTCCATCAGGTGCTCTGAAGTGTTCAGCATTGGAGTTCAGGTGTAGCAACAACAAATGCATCCCAACGACCCTGAAGTGTAACGGCGTGGATGACTGTGGCGACGCCACGGATGAAGACTCTCTTGTCTGCCGTGAGCATCATTTGATGAGGAACTTTTCTAATCTTTCTCTAATCCTGGAAGTTCCCTTATCCCTCTCTGGTTTTCACTTCTAGCAAAATTAACATGCAGACCATCAATGTTCAGCTGTGGCAACCACCAGTGTATAATGTCCTCATGGGTCTGTGATGGAGACACTGACTGTAAAAATGGAGCTGACGAGAAGGATTGTGGTAAATATATGTTGCTACCTACTTTAATCATCTTCATCCATTCTCTTAAAAAAGTTACAAACTCTGCCTTATGACATCATGAAAGACCAAACAGCTCTGAGTTCCTCCATATGCTCAAATCACAATTACCTGAGTATATTTTACTTCTAGGTGTCAAAACCTGTGGACCTACTCAGTTCAGCTGTGGAGACCAAACGAATATGTGTATATTAAACCGGTGGAGGTGTGATGGAGATGAAGATTGTCCAAATGGAGCTGATGAGCAGAATTGTGAAGGTACATAGAAATGATTTGTCGTTAAAGACATTTTTCTTTACTCTAGTAACCTTTTCATAGCAGCTTTATTTTCAATGATGTCCAAAGTCAAATGCACTGAAGACATGGAGCAAAACCTGGTCATCCCAGTCAGAAAACGCTCCAGTTATTCCTTGGGAGTCTGGGAACAGCTGGAGAGTCTCTGGGGAGAGGAATCCCTGATTTAGGACAGGGGTCTGCAACCTAACCTCAGTCCTCCATAATAAAACCTGTTTAGAGCCGAAACTGTTACAGGACCTTTTAAAAAGAAAACATTTATATTTTTGATAAATGTCTACGGAAGAGGATAAGGGCTACTTAAAAAAAATCTTCTTTCTTTTTCTCAATGTTCTGAGAATATTGTGAGAAATTGAGAAAAAAGACGGAACTCTGATATTAAAGTCAGAAATCTTTTTTCCCTCTCCCATAAATAGCTGCTTTATGAGATCTGCTGTCATTTTTGAAAAATATTTCTTTCAATTATTAAATTTTAAAAATGGTTGAAAAAGCTTGGATAATTTTTTCAATGGGATGTTGATATTTGTAGAAAATGATATAAAAAACATAAATGGCTCTAAAAATATTACTTTTACTTCATTATTCTGTTGTAAAAAGTAAATGAAATCATTCCACAGAAAAACCGAGAAGCTGCTTAAACCTACATATTTATATGAATATTTAGAAACCTGAGTTATTTCTACTTATTTATTTTTATCCTTTCTAAAGGTATTAAGAGTTTCGTGGCTCCAGAGCTGCAGGTTGCAGACTCCTGGACCAGAATGTTTATATCCCCTCTTTTCTCCTAGTTTGTTTAAAATGTCAGGTACACTTTCTGTGAATGTCTCTTATAGAACACAAAGAATGTAAACCAGAAGAGTTCAGCTGTGGAAACCCAATAGGTCAATGTATTCCAAAGGTCTGGAGATGTGATGGACATCGAGACTGCCTACTAGGAGCTGACGAGAAGGACTGTAAAAACAGTTAAGACTACAAATCTGCATTTATCTTTTTATACCAACAAGAACAAAATATACAATTTAAGGAAGGAAGTAAATTAGTTATAATTAAAGTAACACTGAGCAGTTTCCTGCTCCTCCGCCCTACTGGTTGAAAGTGGAATTACAAATACTGTAAAAAACCTGCTGCAGCCTGCTGTAGCTAGCGCTAACAACAAGCTAACACTAACATTGGCCAACTGATACTAAAATAAACCACAAAATAAAAAGATCCAAACTGTTGGACAAAAAACATTATTACTTACAAGTCCAGTAGCAAACCCAGGTCACCATCAGGCCATGATTTTGTAGCCTCCTTTAGCTCCCTCAAATAGTGTAGGCCACGCCGATGTTCACTCTGGTTTTAGCGCTTTGCTTCACCTCCAAAGACATTACTCTGTTAGTTTTACTTCCAGGCTTCGCCAAGATGCCAACAAAAAAGCAATCTTCTTATTCTTCCTCTTGTACTTTTCATTGATGATAGGTCGAACTGAAAATGCTTACCGCTAGTATTACAGCTAACAGCCGTAATGCATGTGTGACAGTGTGTGTGTCCTGTCACTGTATCCCGATTGATCATGCACCCTGGCTACTTGGCCACAGGGATATTCCTTTGGCTGACTGGTTAAAGTGCATGACTCTCACCCGGGGGTCTGAGGTTCAAATCCCGCCTGGGCCCTTGTTTGTCCACCTTGCCACACGTGTATAAGCGTGTCCCCTAGAGCACCTACACGCTCCACCAAACTGTCTAGTGTGGGTTTTGGTCAGCAGAGGGCTGCAGAGTGGTGTCAAATATGAAACTGGTCAAGTTTCTAAAACAACAATCACTGAGATCAATGTTAAAGCTCTAGCTTAAAGGAGTCATCACCTGAAATCTTCACTTTTCTACTTGAAAAAATGTCTATAATGGCTTCCTAATGATTTTTCACTGGCTGAAAAGCCAATATTTAACATTGACGCGTTTGTTTAATCTTGCCTTCTTCAACCAGCTCACATGCACCCCACGAGCACGCGCATTCCAAAACGAGAACTTGAGTTCTGGCCGTATATGCCGACACAAAGGCTGAATATAAACAAATATGAACCAGCAGCAAACAAACCAGCACAACAAAGCTCATTTCATAACGTGAAACGCATAAATTATGTCTTACCGTTGACGACTCATGTTATAATCCGTGTTATGGGAAACAAAACTCCGATCGGTTTGTGTATTCCATCTTCACAACAGCATAAGAGCCGATGCCTGGCTGTTAGCTTGCTTTGTCCCAACTCAACAACAAACGAGGACGCCATTACGCACGAGGCGAGGCTCAGGCTCGTACATACACGGTTAGATCCCATAGGTCACTGCCAGGTCGGGTTCAGTTATAATTTTTGTTGTTTTGGAGCGAGACGCTGAAGCCGCGTCCTGCTTCCTTCCACCAATCAACGCGCTCCTCAGTCCTGCGCGCGTCCGAGACAGCCGAAATATCGCGTGTGATCTCACGAGAAAATATGCCCTTCACAATAAAGGATTAAAAAATCTTATTTTTTATTTATTTTTCCAATACAATTTATTTTAATGGTCTAAAAGACTATAATAGGATGTAGATATCCACGGTATTATAGGTGATGACACCTTTAAAGTTTTATAGAATATCTGTAAAAATCACCAACATAGAATAAATAAAAAACAGTCTGGGAGCAAAAACCTGGACCAGGGACATGTGGTGATTATACTTTCAAAAACAATTTTCTGTATTTTTCACTTGTAGATTTTAAAACCTGTGCACCATCAGAGTTCAGCTGTGGAAATCAAACAGGTGCATGTATACTAAAGAGGTGGAGATGTGATGGAGATAAAGACTGCCCAAATGGAGCCGATGAGAAGGATTGTGGTAAGTATTTTAAATCTGCAGTGGGTTTGTGTTTTTGTGCAAATCACCAACTTAGAAGAAGGAATGAACTCTGCTTGTAGTCTTTCATGGAGTAGTTTTTGTCAAATATTCAAAAGAATATTAGGCTATATGCGATGACAAGATCTTGTGTGATCTGTTAGCTTTCAGTTTGTGTTGTTGACAACTCTCTGCTATTTTGATGTTTTAGATCAAAATCTTTAAAATTGCATATTGTGAAGGTTGATTAGCAGTGGCAGTCATCTTGACTTAATTTTTTTAATTCAGAAATGTCCTGCAGTTCATGAGCTGTTTCGCTAATGCTACAGCAGGCGATAGTGACCCATGCTGGACCATGATCCTGACCATGATCGGCCTGCGTTTACATTGTACCTGGAGTTTTGAGCATTTTAATTTGTGTAATCTGTGGTGCATTTTTCACTTCTTCTAGAGACAAAAACATGTGAGCCAACAAAGTTCAGCTGTGGAGACTCAAAAGGTCAATGCATACCAAACTTGTGGGTCTGTGATGGAGATAAAGACTGTTCAAATGATGCTGATGAGAACAATTGTGGTGAGTTTGTTGCTGCATATTTACTCTGTTCAAAATGTTCCACTAGAATGTTACCAGTTGGTTTTGTTGTTTTTCTTCTTTTTTGGCCTGCCACATGAGAACTCGAGCCTTCCAATTAAGGCATGTGGTTGCTGTGATTTTTGGAAGTCTGTAGGCATTCGGAGTGACCCCCAGTGTGAAGCTCGATATCTGAAACAAAAACCTTCCGTTAGGTATCAGATAGAGCTCTCATCATCATCAGATGTTATGAGGATGACTCCCAGCTAATATCAAAATGTAGCCCAGTATCTGGAAAATGAGCGGAGCTGTAGCTTTTTAATCAGCTACGTCAGCCATCTTGAATGGGTCTAAAACCAGCTGTTCTATGTTTAAGATTAAAGCCATCAGTTGTCACACACACACTGGTGTGTGGTGAAAATTGTCATCTGCATTTGACCCATCCCCGTGGGGAGCTGCAGACACGGCTGCGCGCCCCCAATCCAACCCCTTAGTGCTGAGTGTCAAGCGAGAAGGAATTGGGTCCTATTTTTCAAAGTCTTTGGTATGACCTGACTGGGATTTGAACCCCAATCTCCCAGTCCTGAGGCAGACACTCATACCACTAGGCCACTGGAGCTGGTTTCAGATTGTGTGTTTTGGTTTCTGCCTTGTTTGTTACTTTTAGCTGTTTGAAGAACCTTCGGACAGGGCGTCCCTACTGAACAGCCAAAACATGATTGTTTTTCTCTCAGATTTGGACCGAGAAACCATTTGAGTAACCTTGATCACAATCGATGGCGTGTTTATCCATCACTGTCTGTCAGCCTTGTGCAGACAGTCCATCCAGTTTGTCCTTGAAGCTCTGAATATTTAGCCCAATAAGTAAACCAGAACATGAGCCCAGACTGGTTTAATGTTTCACCCTGGTTGTAGTTGTGATCAGTTACCATTTTTTGAGTTGTTCTTTTCTAGAGAATCAAACATGCAGATCAGCTGAGTTTGACTGTGGAAACCAGTGTATACCCCTCATTTGGCGCTGTGATGGAGACGCTGATTGTTTGAATGGAACTGATGAGGAGGGTTGCTGTAAGTATACTTTATATTTGCAAGCTTACTCACCCTTCCTCCTACACGTGTCTTGTGTAATATGTCCCTGAGTGTCCTGAACTTTCTCCTCTCTTCTAGTCAACCAGCAGTGTACAAACCTTCAGTTCCGCTGCAGGTATGGTAAATGTATCCCGTCAAAATTAGTCTGTAACAATAAAGCAGACTGTGACGACGGCAGTGACGAAGTTTCCTGCCCACCCACCACCTGCAACTCTGCAGCCTTCCAGTGCAACAACAGTAATTGCATACCTCAAATTTGGGCCTGCGACGGTGATGCAGACTGCTCCGACGGCTCAGACGAGTGGCCCCAAAACTGTGGCACAAAAAACCAATCCGCTTCTGATTCTCACAATTGCACATCCTTTCAGTTTAACTGTGGCAACAAACTATGCATTCCTAAAAGGTGGAAGTGTGATGGAGATAGTGACTGCCCTGATAAATCAGACGAAGCTGACTGTGGTACGTATGCAGTTAAAACATTCCTACCAGCAGCTTTTTTGTTTGTTACACCGTTGAATCCAAATGTTTCTGTTTCACCCTGCAGATTTCAACGAGTGCCTGCACAACAATGGTGGCTGCTCTCACATTTGCAAAGACCTGAAGATTGGCTATAAGTGCTTATGTCCAGAAGAGTATACACTATTAGGCCGTAAGCTCTGCCAACGTACGTAACTTTTAATTACGATCAAATATTTATTTGCTTTCAAAACTCTGATTATATTTATTTTAAAGACCAAAAATGTTTTACTTGTTATTTTTTAAATATGATCACTCTGAGTTTGACATGCAGGCTGAATGTGAAAATAGTCTTCTACCCCTATTTCCTGCATTAGCCGCAGATACAAAAATAGATGTGGAAACACTCGGATTAGAAAAGCCTGACAGATCTATGTCACACTGTCACTTAACATTCATGGACTCACCCATCTTGAAACCAGCAAATGTTTCCCGAGGGTGGCTGTGTCTGCAGCTCGCTGCTCCTCCTGGGGATGGGTCAAATGCGGAGAACAAATTTCACACAACAATGTGACAACTAATGGGACTTTAACTTTAACTTAACTTTTAACTTGACTCACGACGAGAAGGCTGTTGTTGGTTTAGCGTCCAGGAAACAGCAGAGAACGTCTCGGCTAGTAGAAGCTAACCGTTAGCATTAGCAACTCCACCACACAGCAGAACTCCTCCAGGCTTGTGTTATTTGTGGAGATAAAACATCAACGTTGCAGAGCAAACAGAGTCAGTGGTAGAGTCACGTTGCTGTTAGCCAATCAGAGGAGAGATGTCAGAATATCAGGAAATAAGACTCCAAATCTTGCCGTGTTCAGCTCCCCACTCCTCCTGCTTACTTCTACTTTCTGAAACAGGAGCGGCAGAGCTTTTTTTCCCCCACTGAGTTTGACTCACAAGGCATTCATTTATACTAGAGACCACTGCAGATGTGTTGAAAAAAACAAGTGAACTTGATCTTTAAGAGCCTGCTAGAACTGATGCAAACCCTTTTCTGTCACTGGTTCTGCTTTCAGGTAACAAAACGATTTCAATAAGAGGAAGAAGAATTTATGTTTAAGTGCTTCAATGCTGCTTTGATTCAATCACAAGGAAACAAAACTAAAGCAAAAACACATCTTTTTGATTTGATTTCCTCCTGGTACTCACTGGAGACCCGTTCAGGGTGCATCCCGCTTCCCACCCAGTGACCCCTGGTGATAACCTCCCGCTTCCGGTGACCCTGCTCAAGATCAAGCTGGTGTAGAACACACGTCGATGGATTTGTTTGAAAGTCTGTAATAAAAGAAAACAAAAAAAAGCATTATCTTAGAAATATATTATAGCTTATCTTAGAAAGACAAACACTCACTGGTTTTAGCCTCTGTTTGCCTTAAGAACCACCTTAATTGTTTATGTCAGACTCAACAAGGTGTTGGAAACCTTCCTCAGAGGTTCTGGCCCATACTGACATGACCTCATCACACAGCTCCATCCATGATGAGAATCTCCTGTTCCACCACATCCCAAAGCCACACTCACTGACTCATGCAGAAAGTTGGTGCATGCCTACTGCTGTCTCTCTTTATATCACTAATTGACCCCATGGGCCGATAGCTTCACATTTATTGATTTTCTGTTTCGTGCTGAAGTTATGCTGATTACCCCCATTCCTGGTTTTGTTTATTATTAAGGTGATCACTGAGACATGTGATATGTGCTTGCTGGTAGGAAAATGTTAGCGGTTCAGTGGCATTATGGATGATATGAATGGGTTTTTGGGAGGGTGGCTTATGTATTCGTGGATTGGATGGGTACTTTTATGTATTGTTGACTATTGTTGGGGATTATGCGGGCCCCTATTTATAAGCCAACTTTGGCTTCTGGGGGGAGTCCGTTTTACAGAACTGAGAACTTTGTGAATCTGTAAATGTGTAATCCAATGAGTTATGTGAATAAATAAATGAAACTGAATGAATGACTGTCAATACATGTTTTATCACATGCTGGTGTTCCACATCCTGTCTAACATATTTAATGAATGTGTGTGACTTTAGTCTTTTGCACAGTGGAAATTCACAGCGGGAAGCAGAAAGTACCGTTCTTCACTGACAGGTGGCAGTGCTGACCTCAAAGACACAACTGCATGCTCTATGCAGAGGGTGGGAGTGTGGCACCAACAGGTCTGTAATGGTCCATCCATCCATTTTCTTTCGCTTATCTGAGTCGAGTCATGGGGGCAGCAGCCTAAGCAGAGAAGCCCAGACTTCCCTCTCCCCAGCCACTTGGGCCAGCAGCTCCTCCTGGGGAATCCCAAGGTGTTCCCTGGCCAGCCGAGAAACATATCCCTAGGAATTGTCTGTAAGGGTGAACCAATTTAAATTTGAAAAAAGTTTAACTCAAAACTAAAGAATTTATTGAAACTGGGTTTTCAGTTAATCAGAGGATGAGTTTTACAACTGAGTGATGGAGATGTTAGATGCATGGGCTCCATTTACAAATAAAAAAGCTAAGTGTTTTAAATATTCATTGGCTTTTCTTGACATTGTGTTATTGAATAGTCTGGAACTGATTAAAGCATAATTAAGAAGTTTCAGTCAAGGTAAAAATGAAAATACGGGTTATTTAGCCAAAGTAAACATTAAACATTTTGTTTTCTGTATCTGGTTTTTAATATCATAGTTTTATTGTTATAGAGTACGTGAAATATATTTTTCTAGAACCTGAATAGCTTTGTTAGATGGTTGTCATGACTACACATGATGGGTGACACGTGTGTGCCCTCTACAGGACAAACTCTTACAGATCTGATTTGCATGTGGAAAGAGCACAAATAATATTCATGACACGTTGTCGATAGTGTTGCTTATTTTCAAGGTTGTCGTTAAACAGACATCAGTTTAACCAGAGCTGTGCTGGACTGGGATAAAATGTGAAGAACTGCTGCAGAATAGACGAAGTCATGATGACTCTGTTATGAATGGGTTATGTCTGAAACGCCCCTTTTATTGGTTCATAGAGTTTAAATGAGGTGAACAGGAAAACCACAGGGAAGACCCGACGTCATTTAGGAAAGAAAGGTCACAGAGTGGCAAAAAAAGAAACTGTTATAAATGCCGACCTGAAGATTTCTGCAGGATTTCTTTGTGTCATGCTTTGATAAATCTGTATTTTATTTTAGTAAAGGACTGAAGCATACCCAGAATACCTTTTTATTTATTCATCCTTCTCTGACTCATCACAACGATCAAGATCCAAACTCTTTCTTGCAGCCACTTTTGCACAGTACTTCAAAAGTAAATGTACCACAGGCAGCTGCTTCTTTTTAAACTATTGACCAAACAAATGCACAGCATTGTTGAAAAGCAGACAAAAAGTCCCACTTTATCCACTGATTATGACATTTAGACAAAACACTCCTGCTTTTGCTGTGATCGGATCAAACATGCTTAACGACATCTAGAGGAACCTGATTTGAGATTAAGGTAAAAAAAAACAACTGTTACAACAAACTATGGAGCCTCATTTGTTAAACTGCCAGACCAGCAGTGGGTGCCTCCTGAATACTGGAAGAACCAGAAACCGCTTAGCGGCTGTGATGAACAGTTAGACTGTGGAAATGGGGGAGGAGAGAGAAGTGAGTGGATGAAAGGAGCCAATGCAGGTCAATAAGGTCTCACCCTGCTTGCAAAGTCCACTGTAGCATCTCCTGCATGTCCACATGAGAGGTCTCATTTAAAGGAGTCATATTATGTAAATCTCACATTTTGCACCCTTTGTGTTGCCATGTGGGTGTCTGCCTCTATAAACACTCCAAACATAAATTAAAACCATCTATTTTCTGTCCGTGTTGGGCTTCAGGAATCAAATGCTTCTATGAGCCATTATGTCCCATTTTGTGATGTTACAAGGAAAATTACCCCCCCCCCCCAAACACACACACACACACACACACACACACACATTCAGAAGGGGTTCAGCTTGAACATTAGTGATTTTAGTGAACTAAAGCGAAATGGAGCTGGGCACCAGATTTTCTTTAGTAGGCAGGAAAACCCAAGGATGAATGGAGTCACCACGTCACGGTTTCACTCAGACTCCAAGACAAGCCATGCTGGGATTCAAGTTTATGCCCCAGTTTTAGAAGTAGATGGTTAGGAGGTAGAACAGTTTTATGGCGAGCTCTGACCATCAGCTCCTTGTTGTAAACTAAAGGGAACAGACAAAGCTCCCAGACTAAGTACACATGATCTCAGCAACGTTTCAAGGTGAAGAATGGATTTAAAGAAGTAGATCTGGTAGATAAGTGTGCTTGTCATGTAGTGGAGATGAAAATGGAGCCAAACGCAGGAGAGCAGGCACATGAAACAGGTTTAAAATGAACAGTTTAATTGAATAATGGCAGGAAGGATGACATGACAGGAAGACAAGATGAGGATCTGACAAGCACAGAGGGTTTAACTACGCGAGGATAACCAGGGAAACAGGAGGGAAGGGTAACGAGGGGAAGGTGAGTCAAATCAAAACTTAACGAGGGGAGTCAAGACACAAGAGGCTGCAGGAGCAGATCCTGACAGTGCCTGATTAATTATGGACAGAAATACCTTGATATAGCATCATAATATATGGTCCCACAGTTTGGGTGTTACAAACCAGACCAGATGCAGCAAGTCTCAGTAAAATCAAGTACGTCCAGCCAAAGACACATCCAGTCTGTTGTGTCAAGCCATCCATCCATTTTTGTCATCTTATCCGGAGGCGGGTTGCAGGAGCAGAGAGGCTCAGACTTCCCTCTCCCCAGCCACTTGGGCCAGCTCCTCCGGGGGAATCCCAAGGCGTTCCCTGGCCAGCCGAGAGACATAGTCCCTCCAGCGTGTCCTGGGTCTTCCTTTAGGTCTCTTCCCGGTTGGATGTGCCCAGAAAACCTCACAAGGGAGGCGTCCAGGAGGCATCCTGACCAGAGGCCCGAGCCACCTCAACTGGCTCCTCTCAACGTGGAGGAGCAGCGGATCTACTCCGAGCCCCTCCCAGTTGACTGAGCTTCTCACCCTATCTCTAAGGGAGAGCTCAGACACCCTGTGGAGAAAACTCATTTCAGCTGCTTGTATCCACAACCTCATTCTTTTGATCACTACCCAAAGCTCATGACCATAGGTGAGGGTAGGAACGTAGATCGAACGGTATATTGTGCGCCTTCCCTTCTGGCTCAGCTCTCTCTTCACCGTGACAGACCGGTACAACGCCCGAATCACTGCACACGCAGCAAAAATGGTGCGAATTTCCCTCACTCATGAACAAGACCCTGAGATACTTAAACTCCTCCACTTGAGTCAGGACCTTGTCCCTGACCTGGAGAAGGCCTTCTACCCTTTTCTGATGTTAAACCATCTTATAAACAATCCTGTTTTTTCCCCATGCTTTAAATAAATTATCATTTGCACCATTCTGTGTGTTGGCTGAATCTTTGGGTCCAAATCATCTGATTGTGACACGCATGACTACAAGAAACTCTTGACTCAGCTCTTCAGATGGCATCTCCTTCCCGTAGCGCTAACCCCTTCCTCTACTGCACTTCCCTACACTGTCACCTCTGACTATTGCTCTTCCCTCTAAGTGGTTTCTCGTTAGTCTCGATACAAACAGCATCGTTATGAACTCATTTGTAAGTCAGCAACATTGAATCAAAAATCTGCAAAGTATAAAACAGCTTAGTTTAGGTTTACAGTCACAGCACTCATACATGTCCATCTTAAAAAGAGAGGTCACACTGTCGGACCTGACTTTGCGATAATCCCATAGCTAAGATACAGTTGCAGCAAATGTCATAAAGTGACAAAAGGAGACATGATTTCTGGTAAATTTCTGATGTTGATTGTAAAACGTGAGCTATGACAGAAACCCGGTCGCTGCGATGACCTGAGTGGATTCAGAAATCCTGAAATGTCTGTGAGTTTTATTTGTCAAGCTTACTTAATCTGATTATGTCTGCTCAGTGTTAGTGTTAGTTCTACTCAGCATAGTGGTTTACGCCTCCCCTGATGTAAACCTCATTCTGCACTACCGTATGAGTTTATAGCTAAAGAGGCGGCAGTAAAAGAGTTTTTACGAGAGGTGAAAATCCTCCAGTGGTGTTGTGAAGTCAAAGGCGGAGGTAATTACTGTGCAGCCTCGGTGAAGAGTTTTATTAGACCGTTTTACCACCTGTCGGTGTTTTCACTGGAGAATAAAATGTTGAGAGAATATTTACCTCAAAGGACAGCCCTGCATGAGTTTGGGTGACTTTTATAAACTCTGATGACACGTTTGACATTTTAAAGGATTTTCCAACTCGTTTAAGTAGGAGGTGCCAGTATTAAATAAATACATGTAAATCTCTTTTTATCTTCATTTTTCATTATTTTCTCCCATTTGTTATTATGATCTTTCTATTTTTTTCTTGTGATGCGTCTGGTGATTTTTCTATCTTGAAAAAATTTATTTAAAAAATCCTTTCTTCTTCTAAATGTTTAGCTTAAATTTAGCTTAAATCATAACGTTAAAACAAAGACACGTAAACATCTAAAGATGAATCAAAACTTTTAGAATTAAGTCTGAACGCGTAAAACTGAGTTTAAATGCTTTGAATGAAATCTAAAAATATATAATTGAATTTGTAATAAACATGTTCACTAGTTCTGACTGTAATAAGTGTAAAAATCTGTTTTCCATCACGTTTTTGGACACCTCCCTGCTGGTGGGCAGTGGTCCTGGTAGTAGTTTTCACCCCTGGCTCTGGAGCCTCACCCTCTGATTCCAAGAACAGGAAGTGTGTGGCCATTTTTGTCTCTTCCTGAAAGGGTTAAACTCATAGTAAAATTCATCTGGACATAGCTCCGCCTCACGGTTGTTGAGGGTGTGTACCTCAGGAATCACACCATCCTCAGACCCCGCCCTCCGTGAACCCGGGCCCCCCGCGGCCCCGCCCACCCGCCCCCCTGGACCACATTGAAATGAGTCTGATGTTGTCAAACAGTTAACAGAGCGGAGCTCCTCCATCAGGTACTCACACAGGAGCATCTTCCGGCGCGTGAGAGCGACAGGACGCTCCTGACCGTTGTTAATAAACTCTTGGTGCTGTCCCATCACTCACGTCAGACCTGCGGGGGCTTCACGCATCTCCTCAGAAACATGAGACAGCTGCTGGGTTCTTCCTCCCTGCTGCTCCTCATCTACAGCTTCAGCCAAACCAGTAAGTGCTCCGGATTAGATTAAATGTTTTATTAGGATGCGAGTTCGATTCTGTAAATTGTTTATTTTAATTAAGCTTGATTGGTGGAGACGGAATAACCGGTATTGATCAGATATTTAATGTGTCGCTTGTTCTGATTGGTCCTACGGTATGAGTTTAGAGTGGGTGGGCGCATTTCTCCTCAGAATGTAGGTCACATCTTTTTTCTGCTTCTCTGCGCGTTCTTCACAATGAAATTTAAAAAAGCGCTCCCCGCGCCTCAGGTTCGTATCTCTACGGATCCCGATTAGGGTCAACACGTGGTACGGATCCGTTCCCCCAGTGTCCGTTTTTAACAAAGACTGTATATATAAGAGGTTTTTAAGCCCACACCACGTCTTCCTCTGAGCCCACAGCATCATTTAGACCGGAAGTGATCTCCTTTATGCAGAATTCTACAGGTGAAACAGGAGAATGAATGAGAATCTGGTGCAAAAGTCCATTTATGTCAGTAATCCAGCTCAGACTGAGAGACCATCTAAAGGCTCAGGAACCCTTTGAAGGTGTTCTGGATTCATTAGCTGATTAGAGTGTGACACTTTGAGTCACAATAATCTAATTGTCTGAGATTTTGAATGTGGGGTTTTCATCAGCTGTAGCCATAATCATCACAATTATAACAAATAAAGGCTGAAATATCTGGCTTTGCATGGAATTAATCTGTCTCATAGATTAGTTTCACCTTTTAAAGGGATACTTGGCAGTTTTGGCTTGCTTTAACACCCCTTAGTGTCCGTTAGTGAAACCAAAAGTGAAAATCTCCTCGCTGTGCGTTCATCTTTTTAACACCTTAATCTAACTGCTGAAATGTCTCCTCAGCCTTCATTAGTGTCTACAGGAGCAGTTCATCACTAAATCAAACAAATCAGCTGTTTTCTTGATCTAAAACATGCAGGAAGCATGCTGGAAGCAGACTGCAGCACCAGGCATGTCAGCTCCACTTTACTAAAGTCACTTATGCACTAGCATCAGCTCTGCTCCCCCGGGCCTCAGCCTGGCCGCGTTCATTCCACACTGCCTTAGGAGTGCAGACGTAGTTGAGCACATGGGCGGTCTCCAAAATCAGCACGAAAAATTGGCGTACAGATATCAGTGATGTCACGAGCGTATCTCCAAGCTTGTGGGCGGAGCAAAAGAGAGTGGAGATGTCTTCCTTAAATAAGGTATTCTGAGCAGTCTTGTCCTTTTGGAGACTGTCTGACTCTGATATTGCATCCTGCCTTGGGAAGAGGGCTGAAAACACGGCCGGTTCGGCGCAGGAAATTCCTGGGCTACCCAGATGTGAACACAAGTTACCCTGAGTAGACTGTGTGGAACCAATTCTAGTGTGTAAGCCCCAAAAGTCCAACAGGGACAGGCCTGCCACTCTGAAGTTGCAAGTGTGGTATTCTGGCCACAGAGGGCGGTGGGGGTCTGAGTGACATTTCATTAACCCTGTAAAGGGTCATTTTAGCACAAACTGGCTCAAGAACATGATTTAAAATATGAAACTGACATAAATGAACTTTTGCACCAGATTCTAGTTTTTAGTTTCTTCTGCACAGCCTGAGTCTCTAGGGACTATCTTTGAAGAGCAGCACTCTGCTACTAAACATCTAATTAAATTAGTTAATGACACTGGAGACATCCTTCAGATTAAATATCATAAATAATGCTGCTGCTGTTGATTTATGGTTTTCTGTTTGATTAAGTCTTTGTGTGAATAAGAATAAAATATTGAAAACTTGATCTTCTACAAACATATCGCCATAATTACAACAAATATCAGAGACTGCATCTTAGACCACATGATTTTACTTTTCTTTGAAAAATGATTGTAAATATTAAACATCATTTTAAAACTTGTTAATAAAACCAAAATCAGAAGGAGGAAAATTATATTTCCTGTGAGTTTAATTAATCTAATAAAAATAGTTTACAGTGGGGAGTTTATCTTTATAGATGGTCCCTGGAGACTCGGCTGGCTCCACATTGAAACCTGTGATTAATTCCTCTCAGATTATCGTCAGAATGCTCCTGTAGAGCGTTGATTAGCTCACCGAGGTCAAAGGAAGACCGTTTTTGGGTTCAACAAAACTTTGTAAGAAGTATGAACCGATGAACATCTGTCTAATTTGATCCAACCTGCAGCCTAATGTCCAAATCCGTGTGCATGGTTGAGTTAAACAGAGGGAGCTGATTCTAACAACCTCAGATTATGTCCCCACCAGCCTCACATGATGCAACAGTGTTTATGCACATGCATTCTTTATTTTAACTACTGGTATTCATAGTGCTTTAACTTTTCATTTAGATTTTCCTCATTGTTTTGGGGGGGAAATATCTGATTGTTTTGGGGTTCCTGGTGCCGGCACCCTTTAGCCAATGAGGTTCTAGCACTCGGAACCCCCCCCCCCCGAAAAAAAAACCCACAGAGATAACAGTGACATATTTGGATATTGTTATTACTTGTGAAAATCAGTCTTTACAGATATCAGTTTGGAATGTTGTCGCCTGATTTTCCTTCATAAATGATTTACAGGAGGCTGAAGAGACCCGTAGAAATGGATGTCAGAACAAACCACAGCATTCCTCGGGTTCTGGTTGTAAACTCAAGACACTCCTAAAGTTACCGTCAGACCAGTTCCCCGTCTACTGGTGTTGGGAAACGCTGTGTGGTGAAACATGTTAGAACTGGTTATCACCTGCTTTCTGTTCACCAGCCACACTTACACATCAGTTAAAAAGTAGCGTTTCCAGTAAGCGACACCTGGGACAAGATATCAACACAAACCCTCCCTTTTAGCTAAAACCGTCATCTATATGACAAGTACACGCGTGTTACTTTCCCAGAACTGATTTGCCCTCAGTCAATAACGTTTGGTCTAGTTTGTCTTTCATCAACTGAACTTTAAGCCCATTAAGTAAACAACCAGTTTGAAAGTGGGTTTGGTAACGTGTCACCAGTTTCAGGGATAAGAGCTGTTAATAAATTAGAAAAATGTCACATATTTTCTGCATTGATATGAAAAATCCTTTTACTCACTGTCCTCCATGCAACATGGAAATAACAGCATAAAGAAATGAACCCGTTTCCAGTTTTTAACCTCATAAAACGATTTAATCAACCAGCAGAAGCTCAAATAAAAGATTTAACTAAACCCAACCATAATCGTAGTGTCTTTAAGGTCTGACATGTAAAATAAACTCATAATTTATGAGATAGTTTTTATTCTTAAGATGTATTTTTAAACATTAAAGCATGAATATTTTATTTTTACATATTTAAAGCACAGATTTCATTGCAGATGTAATTTATGCAGCTGTTACAGGTAAACACGCCCTCTAGTCTGTCAGAAACAGGTGACCTTTCTTGATTTTTGAGTCCTCAGGCCACCTACCTTGTTTTGAAGACCTACCTCTTCAGAATAAATGCTTTTTTTAGTTTAGTGCTTCCTTAATGTTCAGTAAAGATTGGAGCTTGGAGAGGAGCTCTGAGTTTTTAGTGCTTTTGCCTGCAGGAACCAAAAAATGCTGGAAAACTGGATTTTTAAGCAAATAAATGAAGTGACACCCAAAGCACTAGATTTTTTATAAAAGTTTCCAGCGTCCCTGTAGTTGAATTTTTTGAATGAATATATATTTTGACTCTAAAAGGGTTTGTCTTGAAATCACAAAGTTAATAGAAATTTTATCTGTAAAAACTAAAACGTCCAGTTCCCCATTCACATCAGCGTGAGGCAGACTGAGCTGTTTAGGAGTGAACAACACTGACAAAGTGCTGAAGAGCCCTTAACAGAACAAGGAAAAGCTGCTAGGACAACATTGTCCAAGCAGAGTGAATACACACAATGAAAATACATAACCATATGGAGAAATGTCACTGTACCATGTATGAGCGAGAATGAAGACATATTTTTCCATGTTTGCTGGGATTCATTTCCTGTTGACCCTTAACTGATCCAAAGCAAAGGTTCAGTCATCTATTCATACCTCTCTGCCACAGGTGCATTAACAACATGTGGCTCCAGCCATTTCCAGTGTGGGAACGGTAAATGTATCCCGCATCGATGGGTGTGTGATGGTACGGACGACTGTGGAGATGGTACTGATGAACTTCCTGCTACCTGCTGTGAGTATTGTTTACATGCCAACAGGGTTTATTATGGCTTTAAAGGACCTGAATCATGCTATCTTACACCTTCCAGAGCAATGCTAGGCACACTATATGATGAAATATTACATTTGGCACGACTGAGATATCATTTTTTCCAAAATATACATTTTTTTTGTGAGCCATTCTTTTAACCCGGAAATAAGATGCTTGGAATTGATGAAGTCCCGCCTCCCTCCCTGTGTGAATTCCACAATAGTACACAGCTGCAGACCCGAGGAGGAGGGATCCAGATTCGAGACCACCTAGATGGGGAGGAGCAGGGCAATAATGACGTAACAATGCCCCATCCAGGCTTTTGCAATAACTTAGCAGAGTTTAGAAGGGCTGAAGGGAAGAAGCAGCTGAGGAAATAACAACACAAGGTCAAAAGCTCCAAAAAGTGGATTTTGCATCATATAGGACATTTAATGTGTTAAAAGGATCTATTCACTAATAATAATTAAAGGCAAAAATTAACATTTTCTTTATGTTCTGTGTCATTTAAATTCCAGTGGCAAAAACATGTAAACCAACAGAGTTCAGCTGTGCAAACCGCCTTAACCAATGTGTTCCGAGCTTCTGGCGCTGTGATGGGAGGGCTGACTGTGAGAATGGAGCTGATGAGGAGGGATGTGGTAAGAGTGCATCTTGTCTCATTTGACTTCTCTTAGAAACATTTGCAGCTCCGCTTTAGCCCTAATCCAGCTTCTTTCATAGCCGCCAAGCAGTGCACAAGCTCGGAGTTCCGCTGCAGGAACGGCCAGTGTGTTTCGTCCCATTTCGTCTGTGACGATGAGGCAGACTGTGATGATGGCAGTGACGAGGTCTCCTGCCCAACCGCCACCTGCCTCTCATCATCCTTCCAGTGCAACAACACAGTTTGCATTCCTCGCCTGTGGCTCTGCGACGGTGATGCAGACTGCTCCGACAGCTCGGATGAGTGGCCTGAAAACTGCCACACAAAGAAAGTGACTCCTCCTACTGCTCATCAGTGCTCTTTCCCAGAGTTCTCCTGTGGGAGTGGAGAGTGCATCCATAGCAACTGGAGATGTGATGGAGATTTTGACTGTGCTGATCAGTCAGATGAGGCTGACTGTGGTAAGTGTACCTTCTGACTTCTTTTGAGCTACCCTGTAGTCTATGGTTGTACCTTAAACCCTCCCCCTCCTCGTCCCTTAGGTCATTCCACCTGCTCTCTAGATGAGTTTACATGTGGCGACGGTGCATGCATCCATGGCAGCCTCCAGTGCAACCATCAATATGACTGCAGAGACATGAGTGATGAAATCGGCTGTGTCAATGGTACAAGTCCCCTCTTCCATATTTACTACACTCTGTCTTTTAAACAAATAGCTGAATCCCTTATCTGTTTGTGTTATTTAACCTTGTATTCTACAGTTAGCCATTGTGAGGGTCCAACTGTGTTTAAGTGCACCAGTGGGGAGTGTATAAGCATAGAGAGAGTGTGTGACAGAAAGCGTGACTGCAAGGATTGGACGGATGAGCCTCTAAGGTACTGTGGTGAGTAGAGCCTCCTCATTCCTGTCTTTTCGATTTTATGCCTCTAATTAAAGTCTCCCCAACCTACAAGTTATAATTATGTCTTCATCTCTTCAAAGGTACCAATGAGTGCCTGTACAACAATGGCGGCTGCACTCACATTTGCAAAGACCTGAAGATTGGCTATGAATGCTTGTGTCCAACTGGATTCAGCCTAGTTGATGTAAAACGATGTGAAGGTGAGCCCATTCTCTGTTAGTGCCGTTGACCCTAGCTCAGATGAAGGAATGATGCCAAAAGTTTTGTTTGCTGTGACGTAAACCCTTCTGATGCTTTCTGATATAAAGGGAATGTGTAATTCTCATGTACTCAGGAATATTCTGTTAAACCTTCTCTCTAATCAGATATTGATGAGTGTGCCAACCCAGAAACCTGTAGTCAAATCTGCATCAACCAGGTCGGCAGCTACAAATGTGAATGTGAAGAGGGTTACCAAGTTGACCCAGCCACCAAAGCCTGCAAGGCCATTGGTAAGTATTCTCCTGGGTGTTGATCTGCATTGTACAGTGGTTGGGATAAAGCTAACCAATGTTAGGTTACACAGCCTTAGCTGGGATCTTACTGGCTGCAACAGTTGGCAACTAGAGACAAAAAATATATAAAATCTGGTTTGATTTTCACTAAACCGAGAAGTATGGCTATCTATGGCTATCTGTTTTAGTAATTCAGTTGTAGTACACATACCAAGAGAGCCGTATCAAGTTACAAGACATTCTGATATCTCATAGTATAATTTTCCAGTTGTAAGACTGAAATTCCCAACTAAAATTATGTGAATTAATCTTTAAGCAACATAGATAAAAAGGAACTTTTATGCCCTTATTTTTTTGTAGGTACGATAGCTTACCTGTTCTTTACCAACCGCCATGAAGTCAGAAAGATGACTTTGGACAAAAGTGAGTACACAAGAGTAATACCCCGTCTGAAGAACGCTGTGGCTCTCGACATGAACATGGCTACAAAGGAGATCTACTGGTCAGACCTTTCCCAGAAGAAAATCTACAGGTGAGCAAGTCTGGAAAGGTGGTATTTTATTCCATGTCGCTTGTTAAACATTGATCTTAACTTTCTATCCAGAACTCCAATGGGCTTGGCTGAAAATGCTTCCCATCACCACATAGTAGTAGGGAATGACATCGATGCTCCTGAAGGAATTGCCTTTGATTGGATCCACGGGAACCTGTACTGGACAGACAGCCTTCGTAGGACAATCTCCGTGGTAACGGCTGATGGCAGCTGCCGCAAAACTCTCTTCCACCAAAACCTATCAAAGCCTCGCGCCGTTGTGGTCGACCCCCACAGGAAGTAAGCTAATGGCTAAAGTTTTCTTTCTGTTAGTGCGATCCAAGAGTCAGTGCGTTCAGGTTGTCTCATCTCCAGTATGTCCATCCTACAGCTTCATTTACTGGACTGACTGGGGAAGTCCAGCAAAGATTGAGAAGGGAGGTCTAAATGGAGTAGACCGCGTTTCTCTGGTCACTGAAAGCATTGAATGGCCTAATGGAATCACAATAGGTAAACCTAAGCATTCATGTCCCTCTGGTTCCAGCATGTGTCTTAATGCTTGTCTTCATACTAATGGAAACTCTGGTCTGACTTTCTTTCAACCCCCATCACAACCAACTTGCTTCCTCCCCAGACCTGGTAAACCAGCGGCTCTACTGGGTGGACTCGAAGCTGCACACCCTCTCCAGCATCGACGTGCAGGGTGGGGGTCGCCGTACCCTCATCATTGATGAGCACAAGTTGGCTCACCCATTGGGACTCACTGTTTTTGAGGTAGATGAGTTAACGTACCAAAATCTGATCAGCTAAACCTCTCAGAGAACACAAAATCAATTTTCGTGTTTTGGTTTCTCAAATGTATTAAATTTATTCTTTTTAGTTATTTACTTTGTTTTGGGTTTTTTTGCATTTTCTTAGGAAAGAGTGTTCTGGACAGACGTTAGCAACAACGCCATCATCAGTGCAAACAGGCTGACTGGTGATGACATCACAGCAGTGGCAGAGCACCTGTCATCACCGGAGGACATCATTCTTTACCATAACCTCAAACAACCTGCTGGTAAACCGTTACACCACTAAGAAACGATTTTACCTCTGGGTTATTTATTTATTTAGGATTATAAATAGGAACAAAATATATAAAAGTCTTATTTTTTTCATGATTTTAGGTTACTACAAGAAATATTTAGTTTTCACTTAATAGAGCCAAGCTCGTTATTTAATTAGCTCTTTAGATTAGTTGAATAATTAGTATTTTCCACACTAATAGTAATACATGTTAGTATAACTCTTGCCAAAAGTGATGTGTCTTTAGATCAAACATTCAGAACGTGAGAACGTTTCTAAAACCTTCCAACAGTTTTCTTTTTTCTGTTGCAGGAAGGAACTGGTGTCAGGTGACCAACAGCAGCTGTGAATTCATGTGCCTTCCTGCCCCTCAAGTTAGCCGACATTCTCCAAAATATACCTGTGTGTGTCCCGACAGCACGATTCTAGCCAGAGACATGAGGACGTGTGTGCCCGGTGGGTGGACGTGGCAACGAAAAATAAAGAAATACATTTAGACATACAACGTTTAAATACTGTTGAAGTGAAGGAATATTCAGAAGTGTGTTTCTATAAGTGCGTTATTCAGAGTATTGTTGCCATCCTAAAACAGCTTTCATTTAAAGAGGAATTGTTACAAATTTGCACTTTTTTAATTGTTCTGCTCAAAATTAGCCTCATATTAGTTAAAATAAACATAAAAATGTTAAAAGTGCCAGCAGCCTGCTGGACAGACAGAATTCTATTATTATAGAAATGCGATTGGAGACTAGACAGAGCTTGGACATACCTGGACGAACTAAACCAAATATCTGTTGAACATGAAAGCCATTTCTTAGTAAACATGAGTTTTCCAAGATGGAGGTCATTCAGGAAGTGATGTATAGTGTTTAAGAACAGGTATTAACAGAGAAACATACTCTAAACCCCTTTAATAGCTAACATGCTAAACAGGTATTACTCCAAAGTCCAACAGCTAATTCTGATAAATCTTTTTCTGTTTTCTGAACATTCCCAGCTGTGCCAACATCTGCAGCTCCTGTTGAGCCTATAACGCCGTCCACCCGCCGCCCTCATCTGTCACCAGTTCCATCCAGTACCACGCTAAAGCCCCAGGTCCACACCACCACCACACTACCCCCAGTTATCATGAGCACCACAACCAAGCCACCGAGGAGCACCACCAGGCCTCCTGTTAGGACCACCACACATTTACCAACCAAGACCTCACCTGAACCAGAGAAGCCAGAAATCCTGAGAAGCACCACAGTGGCTCCAGTCACCTCTACAGGCAAGTTGATTGTGAATACTCCTGTTTAGCTAACATGATTCCTCTCAAGTCGTTAACTTGTGCGTTACCCATTTTCTCCTCAGTTGTTCAACCTAAAGTTGCAGCTGCTGTTCCCACAACCTCCTCCATCACCCCAGTAGCTCTGTATCTCATCCTTCCTCTGGGTATGCTGCTTTAACATCTACTTCATCTACTTCTAACAGCAGGCACCAACCTTGGCTTATCTCTCTCTGGGTCTGTCTCCATCTAACAGCAGTCGTTTGTATGGTGGTTGGTGGTGGGGTGCTGCTGTGGAGGAACTTCAAATTGCGGAACACCAACACGATTCACTTCCACAATCCTGTTTACCAGAAAACCACAGAAGACCAGGTGCACATCTGGAAGAGACAAAGCTTCGATGGCTATGCCTACCCTAAAGTAAGTCTATAAGCTCTTATTATTCGCTCACCTTTATGTAAAGTAGAATATGTCATTCATTTGTGATAAGCACACGGTGTTATTTGTTTTTCTTTTCTCTTATCAGAGACAAATTGTGAGCGTGGATGAAGAGGCGGATAATCCAGCCTTCACGGAAAACTGAAAAATGTCAGGTGGAGCAGAAAAAGACACCTCAGAGTTGTTTTTACCTCACAACACGGGAAGACTCGAAACCACTAAATCCTCACTAACCAAAACGCTGCAGACAGGCTGAAAATAGGGTTTTGGGGGTTTTATTCAGATGATGGACACCTCAGCTCATTTTTCTTCACATTCAGTTCAAACTCTGATGCTAATTCTAAAAGCTGAGGAAGGCGTTTGAGTCGTGTCGTGTCTTTCTCTTCATGTATTTTTGTAAATTAGGATGTTCAATGCAACTTCCTGAAAGTCCTGCCAGCAGATGTTCTGTAAATATTAGTCCAGTGGAAAATAATTGATGGAGTCTGGTCGGATCTTGCACTATTTATGGTTTAAAGCAGATGCAGTAACAAACCACCAGAGGAACATGTAAAACTCTTGTTGTAAAAGGATATTTGACCATTTTGAAGCGTTTCTGTCTAAAGGTTTATGTTTATAATTACTATCTTGAATCTCTTATTTATTCCCTGAGCGGTTTTTCACATAGTGCTAATTCAAACGTACGAATCACATCGTCCACGTGGATGTTTTCGCTTCCAGAAGCCGACTTTTCAAACACTGTAATTGATAAATCTGAATCAGCAGGCCAGAGCTGTTCAGCATTCATCCTGTAAACCAGAATCAGTTCATCTCTGCTGATTATCACTTTTATACAGAAACACACACCAAAATGGCTGAAATATCTTCATCTCAGATATGCACAGACCGGTTCAACCACTGTGACCTCGCCTGTGTCCCACGTGTCAGAGTGAATCGAAAAACTCAACCTCAAAGAAAAGCACATGACGTGTCTTGATTATACGTTCCTCAGACTTCAGATCCCACCACACGGACTCAGCCCCAGATGTCTTCTGCTGGTTTGTGATGTCGACGGTCATCTTTAAAAGCCAGAGCATTCCTTTAGGGCTGGAGAGCTTTGATGCAGCAGTGTGCTACCAGTAGGGCTGAGCCTGCCGCTCCACATCCCACCACACGCCGTCCTTCTTGACCAGTTTGCCTTAAACCAGCATTCCCAGCCTAAGGCTCGATTCACACGGCAAGATAAAAATGTCAATTCTTGACCTGATTCTTCCCCTCTGACAATCTTAAAGATGCGCCTGATTACCCAAAGATAATGCTGGTGGAGGTTCTCAGTCATGCAGGTCATGATAATCCAAAGGGGTTCGAATGAAGGCAACTGGACTTCTTTGGTTTCTTGAAGACGTTTCGCTTCTCATCCGAGGAGCTTTGTCAATTCTGACTGGACCATGGGAGGGTCAAGCTTATAAACTGTAGCTGTCTATTGTTGCTTAATGAGCTGAAACTACCTATGAATACCCCTCCTCCCTACCCTGTGAGGAGTCGTTAGCCCCTATTGTGTGGAAATCATCTAACCAATACAACAATTCCCACACAATAGAGGCTAACGACTCCTCAGGAGGTAGGGAGGAGGGGTATTCATAGGTAGTTTCAGCTCCTTAAGCACCAATAGACAGCTACAGTTTCTAAGCTTGACCTTCCCATATTCCAGTCAGAATTGACAAAGCTCCTCGGATGAGAAGCAAAAAGTCTTCAAGAAACCAAAGAAGTCTAGTTTCCCCTTTGGATTACCCAAAGATAATCTTATCAGATATTCCTGCCATGTGTGGTGGGTTAAGACTACTCTGGTTTGCTCAGGAGAATGTCGCACAATCACAAATCTGGGATGTTCAACTTGTCTCAATATGACAGTGTGTGCGGTAACGTAAATGAGAGTGCTGCCTGTTGAGTCTGATGTGTAGCCAAACAGAAAGCAAAGTGACAGAAGCACGCTGCCCTTCCTCCTCGCTCCTCCTCCATTTTTGTTTACTCCGAAGTCACATTTGATCTCGAGACATTCTGAGATTTCCCGTCTGACCGGTTGAAGTTGGTGAGTGAAGTCGGTTTGTGTGTGGTGTGTATTTTTTGCCGTGTGACCACACACTGTAGCCCCAAAACCATTATATCTGTCACTTTCTTATCGTTGCGTGTGTGGTCTGTCACGTTTTGAGAATTGACTTCTAGCCGTGTGAGCCGGGCCTACGTGTGATTTTAAAACACATATCAGGAGCTAATAAAGATCATTTCTTTCTGTTTAAATGTGTGCCTTATAGTAAAAACCATGTTAAATGTTCCTCTTGGTGCTTTTGAACTCAGCAGATGGACTGAGTCTGACTTTATAGGTGGGGCTTTCTTGACTGGGAGGATAAATGAGACACATAACTGCTGCTGGAGCCTTTTTTTAGGTTACTGACTAACTGCAGTTTGTAAATAAAATGTTCATGAATGTACATATTAGTTCTCAGCTGTTTAGGGTGTTCTTTCTTTAAAAAAGTGCTGTAAATAAATAAAATGCTTATATTTATTACTTGATTTGTTGTCTCTGGAGTCTGTTTTATGCATTTAGGGTTCATCTGCAGGAGAATTTCAGCCTCCGATCCCCTCGTTTGCCCTTCACTTTCAACTTGTTTTGTTTGAACGCAGCTCTTCCAGGACTCTGGTGGAGTTTCTGTTTTATCTTTGATTTCTCAGAAACATTCTCCTCCTTCCTTTCCTCCCACATCATGCCGAGCCATGTGGCTCACGTTTCTCCGGCTGCTATGGTGGCCACATGGTTGAGTTGTAGTGAGGGTAATGTAAGAAAGAAGGGCTTTCTGTTTTTTGTTCATCCCGCTGTTCTTGTTTGAAAGCGAGCCATTTCCTAGAAAAGAGCAGGGGGAACTGTTTGTTTTTATTCAGTGAGATTTGCCAAGTGGGAAAACTAGGAACCAGAGTTTTACTGTCCTAAATTAACACCTTAAAAAAAAAATCAACAATTGTTTTTGTCTTGTTAATTTAGGCCAAAATATTGTATCAGAAGTGAATTAAATATTAGAATTATAATTTTTTTTCATCCACAATGTCATTTTCTTTATTTTCAAGCAATTTCTATGGTTTTGTTTTAATTTAAAGCCGAAAAAAAAAAGAAGTTAGAAAAATATGTTTTAACTTTTCAGATGAGATCAAATCTAACAAACTGCTGTTTGAGGAGGAAAACGGAGGTTTAGCAGCTATTTTATTGGTAGGATGAATCGTGTGAGCCTGGCCACGTGTGGCCAGACCCACCAACCCGCTGGTGGATGTTTAGCGGTCCAAACCAGCCCACTAGAGGTCAAAGTTCAAGGCTGAAGAGGATGTCACAGATATCCTGACAAATGGAGACCATCAGAGAAGCATGAATCAGCGTGAACCCGGCCTGGTGTGACCCTCCCAGAGTACATCCTGTTTTTGTTGACAAGGACGGCAGGTTGATGACTTAATTTTCCTCGGGTTAAAATAAATACATCATTTTTTTCTGTTCTGTTGTCACTTCCTAACTCAGCGTCACATCTCTGCTACAGCATTGTGTTGTTGAGCCACGCCGTGAGCTGTAGGTTTCACCTGACGTGTCACCTCCCGATGGGGGTGTGTGTGTGTGTGACATCATCACTCACCTGATGGCTTGAAAACAGCAGCTGTCAGCTGGAAGACCGGTTCCTGGAGAACCACTGACCTTTGCTCTCTGGATTTGTTTTTGTAAGAGAGTCAAAACACTCACTCTGCTCCCCTGTTAACAAAAACTTCACCAACTATTTGAAAAAGAAACACAGAGGACAAGAGGACGTTTGTTTCAGAGATGTTGGAAAGATGCAGGATGATTTTAAAGCAACTGGCAGCATCAGATAATCATGATTTAGGGTTAAAAACCCAGATCATTTCAAAGGAAGCTGCTATGTTTGAATAATGTCTTCAGCAACACTTTATCATGTGTCTGGATCAGATTTTAGGGACATTTTCCATAATTTATGATGAAGATGATGATGAAATATTTATTTCAAACATAAAGAAAAAAGTCAGCAGATAAAAAATAAAAAATAACAAGAGAAAAGAAATTCAAGAACAAAAGAACCCAGAACAACATCTCAAGCCCTGCAGGTCTCACTAGGAGTCAACAATAAGAAAGATACTGGGACACAACAATGGCCTCCATGGGAGAGGTCTGTGACCAAAATAACACCAAGACTCATCTCACATTAATCCCAAAACATCTCAATGATCCCAGACTTCTGGGAAAATATTCAGAGGACTGACGAGACTAAAGCAGGACTTTTCTTGAAGGAGTGCGTCCCGCTCCATCTGGAGTCAAAGTAACACTAAAACATGATGGTGGTGGTAGTGTGATGGTCTGGTGCTGCTCTGCTGCTTCAGGACCACCTGCTGTAACTGATAGAACCATAAATTCTGCTGTCTAGCAGAACATCCTGAAGAAGAAAGTCTGACCTTTGACCTTAAACAGGCCATTATTGCTGGAAAACTCTCCGATGTGGCTGAATTACAATATTCCTCCACAGTGACGAGACTCGTTAGAAGTTATCACTAACGAGTGACTGCAGCTGTTACATCCTGTTAGGTTTAGATGTTAATTACTTCTCCAGAAAGGCTGTTTTGAATTGATTTATTCCATTAATAATTGAACTCAATAATTAAAAACTACATTTTGTATTTACTCTGGTCTTCAGTGTCAAATGGTGCCCTCTACTGGACAACACTTGTAATTATCCGGTGTAACGTCACCGTTGAAATTAAAATGGTTTTGTTTAAAAATAAATCTACAAAAATAATGTATCTTGATTTTTGTCACCCTACTCTCGTTTTATTGAGAATTGTTTACTGAAAAACATCCAGGCAGCTGAATATTGCCAATAATTATTGATTCCCTTGTGTTCAATTGGGAAATTAGAACACACAGTTGTTAAATATATACAAGCTGACCAATGACTTTATTAAGTACACGTACACGGAAATGTTATACTTCTATAATCATATGTACCTTAGCGGAGTGGAGGGGGGGACGCAACTAACGGCTAGATTTGACGGGGAACGTATTTCTCTGTAACACCGGAAACCACGTGTTTCCTTCGCTAACATGCGTCTGTAGTAACTCGGTGACTTGTGTTAATCGGTGTACACCTTTAGTTATTAACTTTATCAGTGTTTTTACAAAAATGACCAGCAAGTCGGAGCTAAAGATCAACTCCCAGTTCGCGCAGAGGTATGAGAAGTACCGGCAGAAGGAAGAGCTGCAGAAGCGTAGGTGTCCCTGCTAGCTAGCTCGTGCTAACGTGGAACTGAACCCTTTCTAAAGGTCTGTGGTGTTTGAGAATAACCTGCTTTAATCTGCTTATTTGTGCAGTGAAGGACCGGTTCGGAGACCGAGCTGATGAGAGCGACTCTGACTCGTCCGAGTCCAGCTCCGACGACAGTGACGTGGTTAGCATCATCTGATCATTTCTCCTCCTCTGGTGGGGTTCTATATGTTGTAGTGAGGTGTTCTTCTCCTGCAGGAGCTGGACCCTGATGTGGAGAGGGACTTCTACAGAACCCTGTCACTTCTGAAGAAGAAGGACCCAAAGATTTATGAGAAAGATGCCAAGTTTTACTCAGAAGGTGATGAAACATGAGCTTTACTCTTCCTCCCTGCTGTCATTTGGCAAACACCTGATTTGAGTGTTGGTTTTGCAGAGTCGCCCCACAGTGAAGCAAAGCCGTCAACATCGAAGAAAGACAAAGTGAAACCCATGTATCTGAAAGACTACGAGCGTAAAGTCATCCTGGAGAAAGAAGGGTGAGTGCATGACTACAGCAGGAGGTGGACCAGGATCAGTCAGGAGGCTCTACGCTGTTTCATCGGGGCTGAAATCAAAAACTTTATCCACAACAAAGTCACTTTTTTCTAAAAAGAAAGACAAAGTTCCTGCTTTTCACATTTAAATCAGACGATAAAACCCACGAGATTCTCTCAGGTGAAGTTCATCCATGTTTGGCGTCAGGGGAAGTTCTCAGGACTGAGTAAAGAAGCATCAGTGACATGACTCCTGTGTTGTTTGCTGGATAAAAAGCTGCTCTGAAGCTAATGACATGTTTATAACCAGCACCAACACTCAAAAGGTAGATGAAGTGTCTGCCTGTTTGATTAACAAATGTCTAAGTAACCACAGGATGAACTGAAATGAAACTCCTAAAGTGTTTATTGATCTTTAACAACAGCTGATTAGCCTTTGGAGTCAATCCAGTTCAAGATTACCAATCTTGAAGTGAAAATGGATCCTTCTCTAACATTAAACCAACGTTTTTCAGCTCAGGCGCAGAGAAGACGTGAGACCGTAATCTATGACTTCATAACATCTCAGCTTGATTATCGCATCAGGAGGCTTTTAGTTAGAATCAGTTGATCTCTCTTAACTAGTCTGCTGCTGGTTCAAAATGCTGCTGCTTGATTTTAACTGGCACTAGGAAAAGAGATGACATTTCACCAACTCTGGATCTACTTTACCTGTGGATCAAGTTAAAATTTCTTTTGTTTTAAGTCTGCAAAAGTATGAATTTTACGCATTTTTAAAAAACATGTTATAATATTGATATGGTCAACATAAAATATGTTCATGAAGTTATTTTTGCACTAAATCCTTCTCACGTGAAGCGATTTCAGCAGTTCTTATGTTCTTCCTGTGTTTATTTTCTATCTCCATTAGTTTTTCTTGCTTTAAACACAGTATAACGATGTTTTTTTTACCTTAACTATAGCGAGCTGTGATTGGACAGCCACAGGCAGTGAGGGTTCCTATGAAGCGTGCGTAGACCAAACTCTGCAAAGCAAGAATTTGGTCTAGTTCACTAGGCTAGGATTCAGCAGTTCTTTCTCGACATTTTCAGTACCTTCCAGAATGAGCCGTTTCAGGGCTCTGTCACTTTAAGAAAACAAGCTGGAGCTGGATATGGCTAATTGTGATGTCACAATAAGGGAAATTTTCAAATGACTTGTAGAAGCAAATGATTCCTGGCACCAAACACTGACATGTTTGGAGCGTTTATAGAGGCAGTAGAGACCCACATGGCAGCACAAAAGGATGTAAAATGTGAGTTTTATGTAATATGTTCCCTTTAAATCCATCATTTTTGTTCTCAAACTGCTGCTGGGACTTTGTCTTACTGATGAAACGGGTGAAGCAGCAGATGTGTAGAAGACTAGATGCTGTTCTTTTACAGCAGAAATCTGGAGTTTTTTTATCGAACAGCTCCATCTAGAGGCCGAAAAATGTACTGCAGCTGTGTTTATGGCTGAAAGCAACGCCTCTTGTCCAACAAAACTAAAACACGTTGTTTTCTAATGGTTATTCTCATGTTATGCTGTTTATTCACATATATGTATTTTAAAGACTTGTCCACACATAATTCCTGAAAGAGGGAAAACACCGGATTGCTGCTTTAACAGGTGGAAATGTTTTGTTTCATGTTGCAGCAAATATGAAGATGATGATGATGATGAAAGCAATGACGAGGAGGCTGCCAGGAGAAGAGAGGTAGAGAAATGTCTAAACGAGCAGAAAGATATTTTTTATTTACAATAAAGGCAAATGAATTTATCGCAGCTTATGTTTGCAGAGGGCCGCCTCTCCGAGCTACATCCAGGAGCAGAGGGAGCTGAGGGAGAGGTAAGACCAGACATTCTGCCGTCATACTTGGAGGAAGTTTTGCAGAAACTAAAACTAAATGTCGCCACAGCCTACGGAGGCTTGTTGAGGACAGCGATGAAGACGTTGAGGATGAAGGAGCGTCATATCTCCTTACCAGGAGGGTCAAAACACAAGAAGAGAAGGTGAGGATCGTAATTAAACAGTCTGGTGTTGGAAGCCTCTCAAGGTTGGGACGAACTAAGAGCCTGAATGTGTTCCAGGATAAAGAAGAGGCCGAATATTTGGACTGGCTGAAAGGCCAAGCTGAGCTGGATGGTCTGGAGGAGGTGAAGGACATGGTGAGTGGGTTCATTTAGACCGGAGAGGGCGAGGAGGAGGTTTCATTTAGGAACGAGAGTAACAAGTTTGTGTTGACAGAAATACTTGAGAGACTACTGGAATGACCCGGAGCTGGATGAGAAGGAGCAATTCCTCCGGGATTACATGCTGAACAAGGGCTACCTGGACGAAGAGGATCCTGATGAACGGTCAGATGATTTTATTTTGGATGCAAAGGGAATGAATCATCATAAATGAATCCTTGAATTGTTTGATTTGCATCATATAGGGTGTGTGTGTTTTGCCCTTGTTCTGCCATCTTTGCTCAGCGCTGACTTTTTAAAATGGCACCACAAAAAGCTCTTGAGTTTATTTCACATCATTCGGAAGAAGAAACTCGTGTTGCAAAGCTGAACGTCTAAATCTTTGTTTATTGAAAACGTTGAGATGTTCGTAGCTTTTACTGTAAACTCTCCGGATGCGTTCAGGATCCCGACTTACGACGAGGTGGTCCAAGATGACATGGAGGATTCGGAGGAGGAGGGAGAGACGTTCTTAGAGCGTCAGGAGGATTTTGAGAGAAGCTACAACTTCCGCTTCGAAGAGCCCGACGCCCAACAGGTGAAGACCTACCCCCGAACCATCGCCACATCTGTTCGCTCCAAAGACGACCGCAGGAAACGCAAACGGGAGGAAGTGAAAGAACGGAAACAAAAGGTTTGTTTCGGGAAACAACGCGTGGCTCTGATTCTTGGGAATGTTTTTGTTTTTTTTATGGCTAACAAACATATTTGATGACGATTCCAGGAGAAAGAGCAGAAGCAGGAGCAGCTGAAGCAGCTGAAGAACCTGAAGAGGAACGAGATCATGGAGAAGCTGAAGCAGCTGCAGGAGCTGACGGGAAACGAGCAGCTGGCTTTCAGTCAGGACGACCTGGAGGGAGACTTTGACCCAAAACAGCACGACCGCCTCATGCAGGTCAGTGGAGAACCGTGAGCCCAAATGTTTGTCTGGGTTCCACTCAACAGATTCTTCCGAGTCACCTGAGATGTTTGTTTGCAGAAATTCTTTGGAGATGAATATTATGGAGGAGAGGAAGAGGAGAAGCCGCAGTTTGAGGAGGATGATGAGCTGGAGGGTGAGCTGAGGTGTTCCTGCTGTCTGAGCTGTGGAGGTCCTCAGTCATGTGACTTTGTTGTCTTGTGTCCACATCAGAGCACTGGAACTGGGACACCTGGACAGGAGAGGAGCAGGAAGAAGACTATGGTGAAAAGGAGTATGATGGAGAAGATCCCCACTGTGAGGACGAAGGCTTCATCGTGAGTCGGCTCAGACATGAGTCCGCCCTGTGGCCGATGGGGGAGGGTTTGTTACGAACGTTCTGTTTTTACAGATGGATGCTGACTACAACCCCAGCCAGCACACCACCTCCAAGAAGAAGAAGAAGGAGAGGAAGAAGATGAGGAAGGAGGACATGCCGCAGATGGGCAAAAAGAAGAAGAAGTCTCACTTTGCAGAGGTCATCACCAAAAGCAAGCCCGTGTTTGATCCTGGTAGGTGTCGGTTACGTCCTGCAGGCCAAGCCTCCGTGAACCGGTGCTGACTGACGGCTGTTGCTGTTTCAGAGGAGAAAACCTTTGAGCAGTACCTGGACGAGTACTACAAGTTGGACTATGAGGACATCATCGACGACCTCCCCTGCAGGTTTCGCTACAGGCAGGTTCTGCCCAACGACTTCGGCCTGACCACGGACGAGGTAACTCACGCACCTGAAGGTCCAGCTGTGCACCCCCACGCTGCTGCAGCTACAGGCATCAGATAAACCCGCTGCTGGTGGTTAATACACGGAGGAGGAGAAACATGTAGACCATCACACACACTCCTCACACTTATCTTCATTAAATATAATAAAAGAGTGACTACAGAAAAGCATTTAGAGCAGGTTTTCTCCATCTGTGTGTTTGAAACAAAGCAGGAAGTCCAGAGTGTATTTTCTTTATCTGACATATTTGAAACTAACCTTAAATCTAAATGACTTGATAAAGAATATAAATTAATATTTCTATAAACCTTTTCTGATCTGTTAGAACTTAGCTGTAGCATCACCTGCAGCTCTGGAGCCACTCGTGGCTCCTTAGCTGCTCAGATTTAATCTCACAACGAAGAGAGACGAGGTTCGTTTTCTCGTCCAAACGGACTTTCAGCAGCAGAATGACGCGGTAGCTGGGCTGCTTGAGTGAATTTGTAACAGAAAACCATCATAATGTATGCATCACGTCCGTCCCTAAATGAGCTATATAAGGCTCGAATATTGGCTCGCTTCATTTATTATGTAACTTTCTGACATGTCTGATTTCTCTCCATCACCAGAAAAGCAGCTAATTAGAACCCACCTGATGTTTTACTGCATCAGAATAGGATGCTTTAGTAAGAAAGGTTCTGACTGAATTAAATGTCTAGTAGAAGAATGGTGCTTTAACACTTTAAAGGCTACGTGTGTTTCAGCTGCAGGTTTAAGAATGAAAAGCAAAGTTTGGTCCTTTTAACATAAATTTCAGTTCATGTGTGAATAAGAGAGGTGAAACCTGACTAAATTATCTTAATGTGAAGGGTCCTGTAGGTTCATGGCTCTAAAGGTTTTATTTTGTAGGAGAACTGTTTAAATCTGACCTCTGACCTGTGGGTGTGGCTGATTGCTGCTGCGCTGATGAGCGTTTTGATGATCTGATCTGGTATTGCTTCCCTCCGGGGAGAGCTCTGACCAGGGAATGATCCCAGTTGAATCTTCTCTCTGAGCAGACGGAGCTGCTGCCGTTTCTGACGGTCCCGCTCTCATCCAGACCTGATCGCATCTGTCGTGTCTTTCTCAGATTCTGAATGCCGACGACAAGGAGCTGAACCGCTGGTGCACTCTGAAGAAGACGTGCATGTTCAGGTACGGGCTTGAGCTCGGCTGAAGAGCTGCAGCTTTCCATCTCGGGTCATTTAGCTCAGATTTATCTGCTGGTTTCAGGTCTGAGAAGGAGGAGTTCAGTGATTTGAAGAACTATGAAATCAAAGCACAGAATGTGAAGAAGAAGAAGGAAATCCTGAGCTCGGTGTTTTCTGAGTGAGTATAAATCTGCGCGCGCACACACACACACACACACACCATCCCTTTGGTTACGTGACTGACCTGATTTTGATCTTCAGGGAGGATAAAGAAAGTCCAGAGGCGAAGACCAAGCTGGGGAAGAAACGTCGGGATCGGCTGAAGAAGGTGGAGAAACAAGGAACAGATGTCAGCGCAGTATCTAACAACGAATCTTCAGAGGAGACGCTTACCCAAGTTCTTAAAGACACAGTAGACGACTCAGAAGAAGAGGAGGAGGTCTTGATACCAAAGAAGAAGATGAAGCTGGAAGAAGAGTTTGTTGCAACAGAGAAACACGATAAAGTGAAAAACAGGACTGAAAAACCAAAATGGTCCAAGAAGAAGCACAAACCTGCAGGTGGTCGTCCCAAATCAGGAGCTAAAGGGGTGAAGATCGGCGGGCAAGAGTTCAGCAGACAGAGACTGAAGGCCTACGGCCTGAACCCCAAGAGACTGTTCTTCAGACAGCTGGGCAGGCAGAGACGGAAAGCCGAGGAGAAGAAACTCAAGCAGAAAAACAAGGAGGGATAAAAGTTGGAACACCCCAGCAGCTCTGCGTGGAAACGTCTTCAGTGTCCTGCTTTTAATTTCAGAACGTTCTTAAATACAGATTCTTCTGCATAACTGTACATTAAAACAATGTTAAATCAGCTGGTTCTCTTCTTATGTTCTCTTTCCTCCATGACTGAACAGCTCGGCTCCACCTGGCTGAGCAACAAACTCAGAAGTAACGTTAAACACATCTGTGGACCCAGAGCTGCTCCAGAACAAGATCTGATTTAGTCTGGTGCAGAAGAACCCTTCTACCGGCTGCTTCTGGCCTATTTTAGATGTTTGTTTTTTTTACGTGAATGGATAATAGCTTTGAATTAATTTAAATCTTCAGGTGCACAAAAAGCAGGAATAGTTTTTTTTAAAATTAAATTTGCTAAAGTATAAAATAGGCACAAAAAACCTCTGTCAATAAAAAGTCATCCATTTTAGATTTTTTCAATGAGGATTAAAAGTAAATAAATCTGAGTTGATACGAAAAAAAAAACATGAAAGATTCTGTTTTATGAGAAGAGTTTTGTCTTTAAAAGGAGGTCAAACCAGGAAGGGTGGCTCTGTGTCATATACATTTTTTTTTTTATGTTTACTGCCGTTCGTCCATAATTTTGGTCTGCGGGAGGAAACCGTAGATTTCCAAGAACATACTCAGTGCAGGAAGGCTGCACAGGCGAGATTCACACTGACAGCCTTTACTGCAAGGCAACAGCCTGTGCAACAAAGGGCTACACTTTGGACACCCCTGTTAATGCACATCATATAAAGGACATGCACACACCTGGTAGTTACCTCACCTGCCTCTACGTTGGGAAAATAAGTAGTTACATTACAATCCATGGAACAGAAATTACTTCCAATACTCAATTGTATAAACAGCAAAAAAAGCTGAACTTTTTCTTTAAGCCTCCAGAGAATATGGAAATTTCAATCATTTATTTTAAATGCAACTTTTCAGCTTTTCTTCCAACATTTCAGTGAAACCTGAACACAGATATAGTTGATAAATGCAGTTTATCATTGTTATTTTGTTGCTGTTTAATCTTCACATCTTTGAATACTTGTATTCTTAAAGTTATGTTTATGTTATGAATCAGTATTTATTAATTGGATTTATAAGAAAATTGATTTTGAAATGAAATACTTAACAAATTAATGTCTAAAGTTCTAATTTGTGATTTCTTGGGCAACATTCAGGTGGATTAATCAGTTTGAAGTAATGGAAAATCCATTTTGTTTTAATTATTGTAAAATTTGTTTTATAAAATCATAATTTTAAGTATTGATGAGTTTGAGGCTGGATTGCTGCAGTATCCAAAACTGTCCAGCAGAGGGCGGTGGAAATCATATCAGCCATGTAGAGTCCGCCGACTACCATAGAAGAAGAAAACAGCAGAGGGCGGGAGCTCGAAGTTTGAATCGCAGGAATAATCGCTAATACGGTGTGTTTTTTAAATGTTTTAATTAAACCAAATATTTTCCACAAACAATATCACCTACGCGATATTTACTGTTTTTGTATCACGTTTACGGTTTGTTCGCTACGTTTATTCGTTGTTGACAAAGTAAAAGCCGTGAGGTTTTATTAGGTTCAGCAGCGGAAGAAATGCTGAAAACGTACATTACTATTTTTGTGTAACATCCTGTTAACTTTTACAATGATTTACTGCACTAGTGGCCCGTTCTGAGTACGATTAAAAAGACTATTTCAGCAGTTTGGCCACTCTGGTGTTTTTATTTACAGGTGAAACTGGAATAATGAGAATCAGCCTCTGGTGCAAAAGTCCATTTATGTCAGTAATCCAGTTATGACTGAGAGACCCTCTAAAGGCTCAGGAACCTTTTTGCAGGTGTTCTGGGTTCATCAGCTGATTAGAGTGTGACACTTTGAGTCTAGAATATTGAACCTTTTCACAATATTCTAATTGTCAGAGATGTTGAATGTGGTGTTTTCATCAGCTGTAGCCATAATCATCACTATTATAACAAATAAAGGCTGAAATATCTGTCTGTGTCATAGACATAAATGAACTTTTGCACCAGATTTTTCCAGTTATACCTGTATTAAGAAACTTGTGTGGCTGGTTGTCCCAGAGTGAAGCATCTGAGGCCATCCTGCTTGATGTCTGTTTCTATGTTTTCTAGTTAGCCATAATGGAGCAGTGTGACAAATTTCAACACTTGGAGAAGACTGGGAAGGATCTGGTGAGCTTCTTCAACAGCAGTGAGGTTACAAATCTGAGACAGGTGAAGCTGGAACATCAGGACTTCTTTGATAAACACATTGGAACGAGGAATCTCATTACACAGATTTTACAAGGTAAGAAATCCGTTTTGTCTCGTGTACAACCACACCACACATACTAGTATCTGACCTCTTACAGAATTCTTCTGGTTTTGCTTTTTTGTCTCACTTAAATGGTTTGGATAACAAATGTTAAATTTCATACAAAGATAACCTAATTTTTTAATAGGAGATGTCTTGAAATGATGATTTCTGTTATAAAAGTAAAACAACAAGCTGGTTGTATGTGGAAAAAGTAAATTATCGTGTGAATTTAATAACTTGTATCTTCTTTGGCGTCAACAACAACTTAAATCAAGCATTACTGGTAACTGGTGACGAGTCTCACATCACTGGAGGAATTTTGTCCCATTCTTCTATACTGAATTATTATAATTCAGCCACATTGGCGGGTTTTCCATCATAAACGGCTTGTTTAAGGTCAAAGGTCAGACATTCTCCTTCAGAATGTTCTGGCATCTTTTTCTTTTACACTAATAAAGCAGGCTAGAGGCTAACGTTGAGCTAACAATACTAACAGTGAATTAGAAACGAATAGTCGTCTCTATAAAAAATCTCAAGCTACTTTTTCAATCACCAACTACTCGATATTTCAGTGAAATGTATTTTTCTACTTATCAACGTATGGTTTGTGACTCGTCTTCGCTCCTTGTCCAGAATCTTCTGGCGCTGAACCATACCAAACATCCAAATCTCACGATACGATATTGTCACGATATGAACCTCACGATACAATATTTATTGCGATATTGTGGGGAGGCTCACGATAATAAGACTCACAACATAAATTACTTTGACTGGATGGAATCCTCCGTGCTGCGTTCACCGCTGTAGCCTAGCCTCCATACTCCATGTTTGTTTATCTTTGCTGTGTGGGCTGCACGCACTCCCATTGGCGAACTGGCCGATGACGCGGAAGCAAAGGATCATGGTCTGTGTAGTTTACTTTGCTATGCTCTGGTGGAGCAGACTGAAAAGTGTTATTTTTACCTCAAGACGTGCTGTACGATATCGTGACATGACCACGACGATATTGTGGTCATTTTACTACAACGATATCGCGATATTGCCAATATTGTTACAGCCCTAGTTACTGGGTCATCTTTTGTCTTGTTTGAAAATATATTGATATTTTAAATCTATCAAGATATTACACGGCCCTTGTCAGCATTAAAGGTGTGGTTCACTGAAAAAACATTTTTTAATGATTATTTCTGATTATAATCAGTCACTGAGTTTTTCATGCAGGCTGAACATGAAAATAGTCTCCTACACCTATCTCCTGCTTTAGCTTCTGATAGAAAATAGACGGTGAAACTCTAGGATTAGAAAATCCTGACAGATCTACGTCACACTGTCACTTAACATTCATGGACTCACCCATCTTGACTCACGACGGGGAAGGCTGTTGTTGGTTTAGCGTCCAGGAAACAGCAGAGAACGTCTTGGCTAGTAGAAGCTAACCGTTAGCATTAGCAGCCCCACCACACAGCAGAACTCCTCCAGGCTTGTGTTATTTGTGGAGATAAAACATCAACGTTGCAGAGCAAACAGAGTCAGTGGTAGAGTCGTGTTGCTGTTAGCCAATCAGAGGAGAGATGTCCAAATATCAGGAAGTAAGAGTCCAAATTAGGGCTGGCTAATATGACCTAAAAATAAAATCTCTGATTTTATTTTTTTTAATTCGATTTGCGATTTGTTCCGATCCCCCCTTAATTATTAAGAAAAGCAACTGCGGTTTCGTTCGTCTCAGAGAGACTGGCATTTTTCATATTTGGCTGGATGCCTCTCTTTCAGGTGTTGGAATAGGGTGCTGCTGCCTTTGACTGTGGTGGGCTTTAGGCAAATGTTGCAGTGTGGTGTCTCTTGCTCCACGTCTGTCACAGCAAACCCATACCAGTCCAAACAAGAGATGATTTTATTCCTTTCTTAAGCCTCTTTTATAAAACAATGCTGCATATTTGCCACAACGCCGATGCAGCATCACGGAGCTTTTGGTCGTTTATAAGAGCTCAGACCATGGCGGTAATGTGGCGCAATCGTGTCCTTTTTATAAAAGCTATGCAATGGCGGTATAAAGGAGGTATGGGGCGGTCTCTGCACTGCAGCGGTCTTCCGTGTATCTTGGACATAACTTGCTTTTTATTGAGATCGAAGCCGTGCTCATTACGTTTTTTTGACAATCCGCTCCTAAAGGTGTCTGGCCTCCACAGTCCCTGTGCAGCCAATGACCTGAGCTCAGTTATAATGAAGAGAAGCTCCTGGAGCCCTGCATCGCTCCAGTTTATCATCTTAGCTGATTCTGTTTACAAAAGTGAAACTTATGCCCATGTTTACTTTCATTTTCAATATAGTTGCTGGCCGGAGCTCGGCAGTAACCCCTAGTCCAAATCCTGTAGTCTGAAGCACTCCTCTGATCTGGCAATCTCGTAGAACCTGAAACAGGCGCACCAGGGCTTTTTATACCTAGAGTACAACTTGTAAGTCATTCATTCCTACTAGAGACCACTGCAGAAGTACTGATTAAACCACACCTTTAAGAAGTTAATGCACAGATACATTAACTTCTTCAAGTATTAGCATATCAATTCTCTAATCTTAATTTTATATTTAGCATTTTTTAATTTCCAGACATGGTGCAGGCTGAGGAGCGTGTCGGTCAGAAGCTGCTGGACACAGAGGAGGAGATGAAGAACAGGGTGAAGCAACTGGAGACCCTGGAGGAGCAGCTGAGTCAGTGCACAGCCAAGAGTGAAATCGCTGACTCAGAAATCCAGTATCCTTTTCATCTGCATCTTAAAAATAAGGCCAACCAATCAGCGTCTCGGTGTCCAACGTTTTACAGAATAGTCTACAGTTGCACCTTTAATGATATTTTAGGAAAGTTTCAGTTGTGATTTCAGTGGTCACCTTTTTCCACAGCTTCTGAGTTTCCACGTATGTTTAAGTGGTTTAACATATTTGTTGCTTTTTGCACTGCTTTTATATGGTTTTGTCCTTTATATCATTTGAACTCATGGTTTTGTGTTGCTTTCATGCTTTTGTTGACTTTTATTGTATGTTCAACACCTTAGGACAGCAGGGCGTTTGTAAATGCACTTTACAAATCAATCAGTTCTTCTGCTACGTTCTTATTGGTTAGGCTCCTTAATGCTCCTCCCCTCTAGGTTTCTAAAAAAAGAGCTGGAGAACCTGAAAAGCACAGCACATGAACTTGAGACTCTTCAGCACGAGGTGGATGAAGATACCACAGAGGTCATCCCGTCAGCAATGTGAGTAGAAAACAAACAAAGCTGTGATGCTTTGTGAAAATACGAATTCATCAGAAATCTCATGACGCCATCACGCAAGATCCCACACAATCTTAGCACACAGTCATGAACGAATCCTGGTTTCTACCAAGTCACATTGTAGCTCAATATCTATACAACTAGCCATTTTTGTGTTTGCTAACATGGATTAGCTGTGACGGCCATCTTGAATTGTGTTGGCTTCAAAAGGTAATGAGTTGTATAGACGAACTTCTAGGTTTGTGAGATATCATCCATGTGAGAAGATAAAACCAGATGTTTCTCTTGTCCAGATGTAGGTTGAGAGACTCAGCAGCCTCTAGAAGGAAGCTGTTCAGTTTTGTTGTTTGTCATCTAACTGAAGGAGATCTTCTTCCTGTTGGTAGGAAGTGAAACAGCCTCATGGGCTGGATGAAAGAGATCTTTTCCAATACCAAGGACAATCTTTCTTGCACCTCTCCACAAATTTAGTTTTTCAGCTGTTTTCACCACACATTAGAGTCTTCCTGTCAGTGACAGTCCTGTTGCCACACCAGGAAGTGATGCAGCCTGTGAGGATGCTCATTCTTGTTCTTTCAAGAAAGTGCATCCTCTTCTGTGCTGTCTTGGCCAGTTGTGTGACGATGAGAGTTCAAGAGAGGGATCGTCAGGGATGTGGACATCAAAAAACGTGTGTGGTTAACCCTCAAGTTTAAGGTTCTTGTCTCCACACCAGCTCACTAAACTGTAATATGTTTCATCACCACTAAAAACCTTTCTATTCACAGATATGTGGCTCAGGTCTACTACCTAATAACCAAGATCAAGTGGGAGTACGATACACAGCCCAACATTTTAAAAGGAGGTAAATGAATCTATTTCTCCTATTTTTTTTACTATTTATCTAGTAGGAGGGACCCTGTACTTGAATATTGTTACCGTGCATGAAAAGGACATTCAGTGCAAATCCCTGAAAAGCAACTGGCACTGCTTGAGGTTGTGCAAACGTGTGTTTTAGAGCGGAGGATTCAGGGTTAGACTAGCCACTTTTTGTTTTTTTATTTCATTAGTTAACACATTTACTATTTCAGCCCTAAAACTAAAAGATGTACTGGAAGAAAATCTTGGACTGTGGTAGATTTATTTGAACAGTGAGAGACAGAAGAATAAAAAAAATGCATTTGAAGAAGTTATATATCAATTAGCTTTTTCACGAATGAAACGAGTAATTGATCACATCAATCAGAAAGATTTCTGGCTCCCAGGTGTGTTTATTCAGGTAACAAGCTGACATTGGTAGTCTAATAAAAGACACCTGTCCATAGAAGAAATCAGTCCATCCAAATTCCAAACTCTGCACCCTGGCCAAGATCAAAGAGCTTTCCAAGGATGTCCTGGACAAGAATGTGGACCTACAGAAGGCTGGAAGGGGCTACAAGACCCTCGCCAAGCAGCTGCTTGAGAAGGTGACAGCAGCTGGTGTGATTATTGGCAAATGGAAGAACCATAAAATAACTGCAAATCTCCCTCGGTCTGAAGGTCTCACTGTGGAGTTTCATTAGTTATTGGAATGTTGTGGACCACACCCAGAACTCAGGAGGAACTCGTCAATGGTCCTAAGGTAGCCGGGACCGTAGTCACCAAGAAAACACACTACGACCGTTGTGAAGGACTGAAAGCCTGAAGCACCCATAAGGTCCGCTGCTCAAAAAGGCACATGTCCAGGCCTGTTGGAAGCTTGCCACTGAACATCTATGATTCAGAGGAGGACTGGGTGAAAGTGGTGTGTCTTTGTCTGAGAGGAGGAATGCTGCCTGTGGCTCCAACAACACCGTCTCCACCGTCAAACATGGAGGTGGAGATTTAAGGTTTGGGGGATGTTTTTCTGTCAGTGGGACAGGACCGCTGCACCAAAGGGAGGATGGATGGGGCCATGTACCATCAGATCTTGGATGAGGACCTCCTTCCCGCAGCAAAGCATTGAAAATGGGTGGTAGGTAGGTTTACCAGCACGGCCATGGCAACAAAAGATTGGCACAAGAAGAAGCATATTAAAGGAGTCATCACCTATAATACCATGAATATCTACATCCTATTATAGTTTTTTAGACCATTAAAATAAATTGTATTGGAAAAATAAATAAAAAAATGTGCTTTTCTGATCCTTTTTTGTGAAGGGCATATTTTCTCGTGAGATCACACGCGATATTTCGGCTGTCTCGGACGCGCGCGGGACTGAGGGGCGCGTTGATTGGTGGAAGGAAGCAGGACACAGCTTCAGCGTCTCGCTCCAAAACAACAAAAGTTATAACTGAACCCGACCTGGCAGTGACCTACGGGATCTAACCGTGTATGTACGAGCCCGAGCCTCGCCTCGCGTAATGGCGCCCTCGCTTGTTGTTGAGTTGGGACAAAGCAAGCTAACAGCCAGGCATCGGCTCTTATGCTGTTGTGAAGCTGGAATACACACACCGATCGGAGTTTTGTTTCCCGTAACACGGATTATAACATGAGTCGTCAACGGTAAGACATAATTTATGCGTTTCACGTTATGAAATGAGCTTTGTTGTGCTGGTTTGTTCGCTGCTGGTTCATACTTGTTTATATTCGGCCTTTGTGTCAACATATGGGCTAATCTCGTTTTGGAATGCGCATGCTCGTGGGGTGCATGTGAGCTGGTTGAAGAAGGCAAGATTAAACAAACGCTTCAATGTTAAATATCGGCTTCTCAGCCAGTGAAAAATCATTAGGAAGCCATCATATACATTTTTTTCAAGTGGAAAAGTGAAAATTTCAGGCGATGACTCCTTTAAGGTCCAGACCGTAATCCCACAGAAAACCTGTGGAGGGAGCTGAAGGTTCATCAACCACCAAGCATCAATGAGAAGCCAATGAGATGTTGTCTAACCTGGTGTCCAACTACAAGGCATGACTGATCTCTGTGATCCCTATAAAAGTTTTACCACCAGGTCCTAATAAAGCAACTTCTGTTAATTTAAAACATTCTTGAAATGCATTTATTGTATTTTTGAATAGTTCGAACTCTCGCCCTTCAAATAAACCCGACATCTAAATTATAGTAATCCAGGGTTCCTACAAGGTCTTAAAAAGTCTTAAAAGCATTGAATTTATGAATTTGGAAATAAGACCTTGAAAAGCCTCGAAAAAGTCTTGAATTTTGATATCTGGGTCTTAAAAATTGTGCTGTATTTTAGAGGTAAAACAAATACTCAGATAGTTTGAATAAATTCCTCAAATCATTTTACGAGGCTTTGTTCATTTCGCGCACTGCAACCTGAACACCTACTGGTGAACAACATGGTCATCTAGGTGTTATGGAGGAAAATAAGGAAACCAGCAAAGACAAAAAATGCTGTAAAAGGCAAAAACGCTCTAAAGTTTGGGATCAACCATCAATCCATGAGCAGGTTTGCTAAAGCTAATGCTAGCAGGTAGCACGTTCACAATAAAGTTGATCATGAAACTTGAACTCTTCAAGAGAAAGAGAAATCCCCAAATGTTATTAGCATTTTCAGTAGCGTACTACTGAACATGTTAATGAAATACTGATCATATGTGGATATGATATTTTGAGAAAAGTGAGTGATATTATTACAAACTAAATTGTTGCTGAAATAAAGGTGAAATTTGTACAATAAAATATTAACTATAAATATCAGATGGAATCAAGGAACTAGACAACACACCAAAACACACGGTAGGGCCGTGAAATAGGTATCACATTTTTATACTAATGGTTTTAAAAAGACTTGAATTTAACTGGAAGAAACTTAGGAACCCTGAGACCATTTCCCTTCGATGTATAATTAGTTTTATGTATGAAAAGCTTTTGGCAGTAATATTGGAGAAGTTGTATAATAAATATATTCCAACTGATATCATCCCACAGTCATTTAGTCTGTTTAGATGAAGTAAAACCACAGAATTCATTTGATCAGTTATGTTAAATGTTTTTATCCATGTGATAATTCTGAATAATAAACATGTTTAATAGCGTGACGAGGACCAACTCATTTCTGGGATGCTGACTTTCTTCTCGTGTCTGTTTGGTTTTTGCAGTGCATTATGGTGCTGACCTAGCAACTCCCATCAACATCGACACGTCTGCTCGCTCTCGGAGCGAGGTCAGCGACCAGCTGTGGAGCTTCGTCAGCACCGACTGGTAGATGGACAGATGTGGTCGTCAGACGTGTTCTGTACATTAGGTTATGGGTTATCGCTGTTGTAACACAAAGGTGTTTAAAATGAAACCTCTAAAACATTTGATTTAGTTTGTCTGCAGCAGCGTTTATTCATAAGGAAAGCCTGTAATACAGTGAGTTGGCCACTAGGTGTCAGTAAAGAGGCATTTAAAGTTATTACAGCTGTTTTTCTCTTGTTGGTTGAAATTATTATTAAAATGTTTTTATTTAATGTGTTTTTGGCCACATGGAGCTGTTTCTTTTATCTGATTGTAAACATATTTAAAACATTTGATCCATTTTAGGTTTTATTGTGATCTAATTTGTTTAATTGGTGTTTAGGAGCAAAGATACAGGCTAACTGAGTTCTTACGGACAACTTAACCTTGTATAAGCACAAACATATTTGACAATTTACTTCCTGTTTTACTTCACCACAATTAGGCCAATATTTAGATCTGATGCTGACACACACACGACTGTGGCTTCTGATGTGCAAAGACAGGATGGTTCTCCGAGAACATAATCATCTTTTTACTTGAAAATGACTGTATGTGTGTGTGTGTGCACGCAGCATTGACGTGTGGTTTTGTAGTGGGCAGGATGTCGAGCACAGCTGAGGGGGTGCATATTCACACGTGGTTTTCTGACGGTAAACTAAGCTTTGGGCACCACTCTGCCTCTTCATCGGTAGCTCAGCTTCCAGTGGCTTTAACAGGTGGTTTGAGTCCCGGTTTACAGGAGATAAGCCTCACTTTGATCAGTCTGCTCACGTTCCAGCCAGTTTCTGTTGTAACCTGCATAAAAACGGTTAAATGTTGCCTCTAAAGTTATGATTTAAAATCCTCTTTAGAATTTCCTAGATGGCAAATTAAGATTTAAATAAAACTTACATTTTTATATTTAAAACGAATCAAATTCCTATGTTTTGTTGACATTTGAATATTTTTTTCAAAGAGAGATTTTTGCGTAGTCCAAACAAACGTACATTTTCTAGACAGAAATAAGTGTGAGAGGTGCAGAAGTTTAGAAATGAAAAACACACTGACTTCATGTAAAAATCATTCCCATGTTTATTCAGTGCAGATAAAAAAACTGACATCATAATTTAAACATTTCACAAACACACAGCTTTGTTGTATATTTACAAAAAGCACTAAATATAGCTAAATAAAATCTTTCTTTTTACATTTTCTTACAGTTTTAGCAAAGTTGTTATTTCACCGTGACAATGAAGCGGCCCGGTTCTGCCGCTCTTCTGTGGGTTTGGGTGTCAGAATAAAGGCACGGTGTTGTGACTTTTCACTGCTCTGCTCTAGTTTGTTAAACCAAAGGAAGGCGTTGACAAGCCTCTGCTGTCAGCCTTTATTTCTGTTAAGGCACTCATCATGTGTTGCTACATATGTTGACGGGACCTCCAGAGCTGAAAGCCACCCAGCCTGACGTCTTTAGTGCGTCTCGGGCCCAGCGAGCCTCTGATGTCCCGGCATCACTGCTGACCAAAACTCACATGGCAGAAATTACATGGTTTTTAGCAGCCAATTATTATTTCTTTTGGGTGTGGATGCGTCGGGTTGGTAACGTGTCATTAAACGCTACAAAGGCAGCAGCAGATCAGATAAATCTCCTGCTCGGGCTTTCCCCTCTTCATGCTGACTGTTTATGTCAAACATCTCTTAAATTTCTCCTTTTCACACAAACACTGACAGGATTTTCTTGGTTCATCTCCGAGGAAACCCCTTCTGGGTAATACTGGCCTCTAAAACACTATTTTAATGCTTATTTCTCAGAACAGACCGTCATCTAACAGTAAGGTGGGACACTGGGACAAATGCTTAGCTGAATGGTTCTTTCTCCCAGTTCCTGTCACATTGAGAAGTTCGTAAGAATAAAACCTGAAGTCATTTCAAAGTGCAACATAGTTCTTTCTGCTCCTAGCACATAGTGATCCTTTGCATCATATCCTAGAAATCTTGGGATAAATGGCTTTAATGGCTGAGGGTGTGAAGTTACCGGAGGACACCGTTGTCTCCAGTCCCTCCAGTCTGTGAGAGGCTGCATCTGTTTTAGTGGTGCTGAAATCTAAGAAGGCCATCCCAAACTTCTTCATTTTTCCGTCTTTGTTCAGGAGACAGGGCCGGCAGAGGAGTCTGAGGATGGCCTTCCTCATGTCCCTGCTGGTTAGTGTGTAAATGATCGGGTTGAGTAGAGAGTTGATGATCGCGGTGGCCAGGAAGTATTCAGACTTCTTGAGCACTTTGCAGCCTCTGGCTGGACAGAAGTAGTCAATCAAGAAGAGGATGAAGAGAGGCATCCAGCACACAATGAAGACCCCCAGGACCACGGTGACGGTCTTCAGCAGAGCTATGTACTTCTGGGATTTGCGGTAGAGGCCTCTCCGCTGCGGCACTGTGGCGAGGCGCTGAGTGTTGGCCTTGACTATGCGGAAGATGCGGACGTACAGCACCACGATGGACATGAGGATGGCACTGAAGATGGTGATGCTGAAGAGGATGTAGCTTTTGGCGTAGAGTGGAAGGACGGTGGAGCACTTATCCAGATGGCAGATGCAGTTCCAGCCCAGGACGGGCAGCACGCCCAGGAACACGGACAGCACCCAGCTGCCTCCAATCAGGGAGAACATCCGACCCTGTTTGTCCCCCTGGTAGGGCTTCATCCTCACCATGGTCACATGGCGCTCGATGGCGATGGCCAGCAGACTGATGATGGAAGCCGCCAGCATGATGAACACACACCCTTCCCTCAGGAAATACATCACAGGGGTCATTTTGAAAGTTGTGGCACCGGAAGTCACAATGTTTATCATGTAGGTGAAACCTGCGAGCAGGTCGGAGAGGGTTAAGTTCCCCAGTAAATAATACATGGGCACATGGAACTTCTTGTTCTTCCAGATGGCAATGAGCACCACGGCGTTTTCTGCAACAATCAGCAGGCAGAGGAACAGGACTGCTATGTCGACTGCCTGGAGTTCGTTCTTGTCCTTTCTGTTGTTCAGCTTGTCCGTGAAGTTGTAGTGCTCCACAATGACTTCCTTTGTCAGGTACTTCCTAAACATCCCGGACGCTCCCTCAGTGCACTCCATTGGGATGGAGGGGTGGAAAAAAGGAGATGGCGCTTGTTTTCAACGTCTTCTGAGTTTTAAAGTTAGATCCACCAAACCAGATGTCAGATAGTCCTGTGGTTGTTCATTTTTCCATCCAACGTTTTGGTTGGGTTTGTTTGCAGGGGAAAAATGTTCCTTTTGATGCAATCACAAACGCTTTCTTGTGGTTTCAGATGTTTCCTTTTTAAAGTCTCCCTTTTCTTTCCTCTCAGTACCCAAGCTGCACACTGGTAGGCAATAGCAGCAAGCCTGTAACACGAGAGAGGAGGAGGGTTAATGTGGAGAAGCTTTAAAAACATCTATAATATATAACAAGATAAATCGTACGACAGTGTTGGAAAGGCTCTAAAGTGGAAAAAGCACACAATTTCCATTCATTTAGATAAATAAGCAAGAATAATTAAGCAAATTAGAGTTGAACTCATTTGTTCCCATAAAAAACAACGAAAAATGAGTCTTTTGCATTCATTTGGAGCAATAAGTGTTTTATCCAAACCTCCCCAGCTTTTTTCATTTATGTTCAGGGCCTACTTTTTTCTAACTCATCTTTACCTGTGAGATCATTTATTTCCTCTAATTGTTCTTTAAGTCAACATATTGTATTGTAATAAAAATGTTTCAGACCTATCTAACGCGGAAGGGTTGATGCGTAATTACGCACCAGGCACTCAAACCTGCCAAATCAAATAAACAACAGATTATTTCTTTGTTTGTTTATGTTTTTATACATCATTGGTCCTGTCTAAAATAGATCACTTACATTAGAGACTATCAGCCCAAACAGGTAGCACGATGAAGTCAGAGAGACGCGCTGATTCATAGAGAAACACGAGACGAAGGAGACAAAATCCCCTTTTCTACGTAAAACCTGTACTACAGCAGACACGGCGAAGCTCTGGAGGGAAACTAAACTGTTGGAAACTTTTTCACCCACCTGAGTAAACTTGTGCTGAACAAGCAGATCCGAGGAGAGGAGAGGAGCTGAGCGCGCAGCGCAGCCACGGTGTGATGCGGGAACTCAGGAGTGCAGGACTCAACACGCAGTGGGCTGGTCCTCACTAACGACTTCTTCTGTTGTTGTTGTCGGAGGTTTTTTATGATCTTCCTCCCTCTCTTGACCCCTGCTATTTCTGATTCTCGTCTCAAGATAATTTGGCGCTCGTTGGCTGATGAGTTTCTCTTTCTCCCCTCAAACAGCTGCAGGCTTCTGTCCAAGTCCCCCACCCCTCCTGGTTTTCCTTCTGGGGAGGAGCAGCTATGAGTCCATGCTGCTCTGCAGGTTTGACACCTTAATGCTCGAGGAAATTCACACAAAGCAGAATCTCAAAAGTTTATTTGTCAGTGAGGGAAGAAAAAAACTCTAATTTGTGAGAGTTTTTACATCTGGGTCTGTTTTACAGTAAAAAAAAAAAAAGCCACATTTCAGAAAATAACTTGTTCAGATGGGCTTCATCTGTAATTATGCTTTTGCTCATACATCAAAACTGACTTTTTTTCTACATGCCATTCATGGGGTTTGTTTTTAAAAGATCCCCTCCGGGTTTATTTCAAGACATGACCACCATTCTGCTGCAATGCATGCCTGGTATGGTTTAATGCAAATTACACACTGCTCTGCAGTGTTGCAGAAAAGTGCAGAACTCTTCAACAGAACGTTAGTTTGATGTTGGAGTTGTGCGTCTAACTCATCTCTGAGTAGAAAATGTGCTAACATCACAGCAAACGACGTTTCTGCCCCACTTTTAAATGTCTCTGTGTAAAAGTTACATAATTACTAAGCTACGTGTTTTATAGCTTCCTGAACAGTTTTAAAAAATAGTTTACATCCTTAAGGACTGATGAGCTAACAGCTAGTCTGAGCATAGTGTCACAGCAGTTTATGCTAGTGTTATGTTATTAACCTTCAAACCACCTAATTATGATGAAAAATGTTGGAGCAAACGCCAAAATATACTAATCTCATCACGGGTCAGTGCAGTCTCATGTTGAAAAAGTTCCTGTACTAGCATGGTTGTAAACCGTTTTTTACTTGTTATTTTTGAAATATAATCCGGCACTCTGAGTTTCACATGCAGGCTGAACATGAAAATAATTTTCTACCACAGTTTCCAGCATTAGCCGATGATAGAAAACAGACGGGGAAACGCTCAGGTTAGAAAAGCCTGACAGATCTACGTCACACTAAAAATTAGCATTCATGGACTCACCCATCTTGGCTCGTGACGGGGAACGCTGTTGTTGGTTTAGCGTTCAGGAAAGAGCAGAGCACATCTTGCCTAGTCGAAGCTAACTGTTAGCATTAGCTAATCCACAACATGCAGACTTGTGTTGTGGAGATAAAACATCAATGTTTGCAAAGCAAACAGAGTCAGTCAGTGGTAGATTCACGTTGATTTTCGCCAATCAGAAGTGAGATGTCATTTTCTGCTCCCCTCTCCTCCGGTTAACTTCTTGTTCCTGAAACAGGACGCCAGAGAGCTTTAAGGTCTGAGTGGTGAAAATAAAGACACTCAGTTTTTTTATACCTCATTTCTAATTTTAATTTATTTTTTAATAATTTTATGGCTAAATAACACATGACTAACCAGCTAGCAGGCTAATGAGCTAGCAGCTCGTGGTGTAGAAGCTGAGTTGGACTGAACAAACTCAACTTCGTAAGGAGGTTAAGCAGTTATGAGACAATGTAGGAGTCCAGGAGTAACGTCCGTCAGGAATGTATTAATATACCTGACAGAATAACCATAGATCATTTGGTAGATTCAAGAAAATTACTAACCATACAGTTCATAGATTGACTAACAGAAATCCTGTTAGCGTTACCTTTTCAGTTTTCTCACACTCTGAAAGTGAAACTTCTTCACTATCGCTCTCTCGTGCCTCCTGACTCAATAAAAGTTTCCATTTGAACAAGAAAATAAATGCTTAATCACTTGTTTCCCTCCACACAATAATTTCCAGGCTCTTTTCGGGTTGCAGGAACAGCAGCAGAACAACGGGGAAATTACGTAAGCGGAGGGTGGATGAGCGATGGGTTGAACTGGACCTTCTTTAAACAGGAAACAAGCTCATTGTGCCTAGAAAAAAGAGGGATATCCTTGAGAAATAACACAGATGAGGTCATCGGTTTGGATCTGACACAGACACAACCAACCTGTGACTACAGAGTGACGTGTGCCACCAACAATTAGTGCAGATGTTTTTCAGCTTACTCATTTCCACCCGGCGGTATTAATTAGTAACTCTTTTATCGGGATGCGGTTTGTGGTTACAGGGTTGCAGCTTTTATGAGTCATAGAATTTCTGAGGATTCTCCTGCTTCATGTCTTCATTATATTATCTCAGTGTCCTGATTTATTCGTCGATCATGTTGATGTGTAAATAGAAGATGCATCGATGCTATACGATGACAATCAAAGCTATTCTATTCTAATCCTCCGATCTGGTAATAACCAGGTCCCTTCCCACTGTCAGCTCAGTGACATTTGCCCCCCCACCGTGGCTCTGTGACACGCTCCCAGTGTGCTCCATCTGATTAGTTAACACAAAGATCAAACAGCAGGACTCCCGGCTCAGTGTTCCTGGTTTTCCCACACTATGGAGCTGCTCTGTCTTTCCTCCAGGCCACAAGCTTTCAGCATAGAGTGACCGGTCCGGACCCACCCTTCATCTCTCTGCCAGGGTTTTTTCCGAATGCTCTGTCCAACATACCAGGGCTAGGGCGGACATTTTTTTTCCTGCCTGTGACGTTTGTGCTGTAGCAGGAAGGAAGTCAGTCAGCCAGTCCCGCTTTTGTCGCAATGGAAAGCTTTGGTTTTACGGCTGTTGGTAAACAATCCATTGCTGCTACTTTTATTCTGCTGTGCTTGTTCAATAGGCGTCCTTTATTTTTCACACTTTTTTTCTGACACATTTCAGAAGCAGCTTTACTCGCTGAAGCCAATTCTACTCTGCTTTGGTAGATCATCTGTGGCTGAAGCTGAGTCACACCTCAAGATAAGATATGCACCAGCAACTCTCACAGCCGTCCTGCACACTGTCACTCTGCAAACACAACACAGAAAATTCACACTTGTTAAGTTTTAATGTCTTTTATAATGAGCTGTTTGATGCAGCAGACACTGCAGTTTTACGTTGGGTCCAAATCCCATTGCAGGGCTCTAATTCGCATTTCTTTGCTAGTACTAGATGTTTGCTCATCAATCCGGTCAGAATTAAAATCAATTTCTCAAAACCATTGGTGGTTCTAGCAGTGTTTGCGAAAACATTTGAGCCACGCCTGCCAAACTGGCAGACGTGAGAGCGTCTCACGCAGGACATTTTTGAACCGCGTAGGACAGATTTGTATCTATTTAACAGTGGGTATTGTAGTGACCTCTGACCTTTACATATTATACATATTTTTATTGTGACAATAATCTGTTGACATAATTTGAAAAAAGAACCATCAATGTGATTTTCTACCAAATTCATAAAATGAGGATTAACAGAATTTATCAGGAAATTATTAGAGATCATATAATTATTATTAATTATTATGAAACACCAGCAACAACATATTATATATGAAAAAATTTCTAAATTTTGTAATGATCCATAAGGGCTTTTTGTGACTGATGCTGTAGCCTGATGTTACTGTTCCTTTAAGAGACGCTGTGGCTGGTTGAGGTGAAACTGGAAGTTGGAGATGCGGGTTTGTCTCAGCTGTTTGTTAAACTACTCTAATAAACTGCTGTTAAGGACAAAATCTCATTCTGTCTGACGATTTAGTGCAGCACAAATATCACAGTATAAAGAAATTATCTTTTTTGGGGGGGGGGGGGGGGGGGGGGGGGGGGGGGGTTGGCACTGTGCCCTGGTCCCCGAAATGCCTAGAAACGGCCCTGGGTGTGGGACTGAGTTTTGAAGGTGATCTGAATTGTATCAAATAAATAAATATTACATGCTTATAAATTATTATTATAAAATTACACACGTGTAGTGGACATATCTGCCTACATTTTCCTTTTCAAACACTGTTTTTTTTTTATGCGACTATTTTCATGTCCTGTTTGTCTCTTAGCTGCATCTCCTCTCAATCCTCCAGAAAAACTGCTGCCTGGCTTCTTACTTTTCAACTCACAAGTTACTTTTGAAATTAGCAGATCAAAAAGATCCGTCGACCGCAAAAATAGCGGAATGTGCGGCCGCGCCAGTGAGGTGACGTCACCGAAGCACGGGAGATGATCCCTGCAGCAGCGGAGCGCGTCAAACATAAACGAAAGACAGAAAGTATGAGCAAACGTGAACGATCGCGTGTTAATTATGAATTTTTTTTTTTGGTGGCGCCACTTTGAGAATGTTACTGTGGCCGTGTGCAGGACGCAGCTGCCCGGCGGAGCGCATCAGTAATCAGCGCTCAGCGGCTCCATCCTCTCTGCCCAAAAGAAAACCCGGTACGCTGAGAGTCCAAATAAATAATGTAATATATGTAGAAACTAGATCTTTTGAAGGGGAAGCCAACAAACAGTCTGCAGTTTTCAGGAAGTTTATTTTATTTTGGCACGTTCAGAGAAGACGCACGGCGTCGGTCATAATGTCCGACGATTTCAAGTTTTTTGTCGGACAATATTAAACCACGTCGGTAATGTCAGACTGTCCGACGTGTTTTCGCAAACACTGGTTCTAGGGGCGGGGCCAGGGCTGCAGGGGCGTTGGCCCCTGCTGAAATCTGATTGGCCCCTTGAAGTGCCCATCATAGACATGAATACGTAGACACCCCATTGGGTGCTGGAGAGCTGAAACGTCTCCCCAGCCTTCATTAGTGTCTACTAGGGATGTGAATCTCCACCACTGAGGCCGATTCGATACGTATCTCGATACGCTACTGGCGATACGATACATTAACGATACGGTAAACCCTCTGGCGATACGATTCGATACGATTCATCCCTGCTGACGATTCTTTAATGATTTGAAAACGATTTTCGATTCGATACATTTCATGATGCGATTTTAAACGATTCAACACATTAAAAAGATTTTCCAGCCCACATCTGATTTTTAAATATCAAAATGATTTTCCCTCTCCTCTGTGAAGGATGTATTTGATCCTCTATTGTTTTTGATTAATCAATAAATTCAACATTAAAAGACAATGCACTTCATCAGTGATATTTTACATATTATACATAACATTATTGCTACAATACTTGAAATAAGGGGGTTGACACTAGGTTTAGACAGAAAAATAAACCAACAGAATCAGAAAATTATTAGAGTTCATCATTTTTCAATTATTTGGAATTATTATGAAACATTAAAAATTTGAAAACACTTCTAAATATTGTAATGATCCATATGTGGCAATATTAAAAGCTGTTGTAGCCTAATGTTACTGTTCCTTTAAGAGAAACGTCCAAGCTGAGATGTGAGTTCATCTCAGCTGTTTATTGAACTTCTCTGAACTAAAATGTCATTCTGTCTGTTTAGTTCTGCACAAATGTTACAATAATAAGGAATTATCTTAAATTACCTCACACAAGGCTTTAGTTGTGTAGATCAAAAAGAATGCTCGGAAGAATACGCTGCTGCAGAAACCGGTCACACGGACCTTAGAAAGTTTTATTTTGACAAGACAGGAAGCACGTACGTCGGTTAATATTGTCCCACGATGGTTTTTCTAACTGCGGCGGCGCACCACCTGGCCTCCGCTAAAAGAGAAGGACGGTGCGTTCAATGCGCCTCAAAAAACGAGGACATAGCAGGAAAACAATGAAGTAATCGATGTAACCATGGTTTTAACCGATGAGAGGCACGTACGGGAAGATACATTGCGATACAGCCGTCAGTTATAACCGGTGTGCGCTGAAGCTACCGGTGCAGTCGCATCGCTAACGTCGTGAACGAACCACCGGCTCAGATCGGTGAATCTCTCCATCCCTAGTGTCTACAGGAGCGGTTCATCACTAAATCAAACACATCAGCTGTGTTCATGATCTAAAACATGCAGGAAACATGCTGGAAGCAGACTGCAGCGCCAGGCATGTCAGCTCCACTTTACTAAGTCTAACAGGGACCGAACCGCCACTCTGAAGTTGCAAGTGTGGTATTCTGGCCACAGAGGGTGGTGGGGGTCTGAGTGACATTTCATTAACCCTGTAAAGGGTCATTTTAGCACATACTGGCTCAAGAAAATTATTTAATAATATGAAATTTGCATAGCATGGCATACTACTTATACTACCCCCTCTATAAATATTGTGGCCCCTTGATGGCCCCACACAGAAAAATCCTAGATCTGCCCCTGCTCCACACTGAGGCCATTCAAAGAGCTATGAAGTAAAATATTCATGATTCTTATCATTTTTGCAAAAAGCTTAACTGAAGTTTTATAGCTTATAAATAGATAATAACTTCACTAAAATCCCCCAAAAGGTTTTAGCCACAGAACAGTTTACGTTCAGTTGTAAATCCATGAGTTGTGATTTCTTGTTTGTATGCCAGTTAAAAGGGATCCACAATGATTAAAGTACAGGAACCATATAAATGTAGCGTCCAGTTTCGTCCTGCTGCCAGAAATTTATGGGAATCCTAGAAATAGCCTGTTTTTGTCAAAGTCCAGCTTCAGTGTCGTACAGCTGTGGAGGGCGGCGACCTCGCTTTGAGCTCCCAGTAAGGGGAAATGGGAAGAGCAC
>SSNS01000134.1:100943-134713 GCA_006937985.1 Aphyosemion australe
AGCACACGTAAATGTTGGACTTGTTTCTTTTCCACTGCTTCTGCGTTTCAGGAAAACCACCTCAGGGTCTGCAGGCTGTGACTGCTCCGTCTGCGTCTTGGCGGGTCCCGCCTCAGTAAAAGTATTTAACTTGGAGCAGATTGGAGCTAAATCCTCAAACACATTGTGCTTCTCTTGGCCATTTAACCTCTTTATAATTTAATTTGCTACATCGTGCAAACAGATGCAGGTCTTAAAATCTGGCCTCTGATTGCTGCAAAAACTTGCAATTTACACTCAGTCGGTTCTGTGGAATGTGTAAAGTCTTTCTGCAGAGCAGACCATCTAATTATGTTTCTGATCGAGGCCGCAAAGGGAATTAAGGTTTTTCTTTTGTGTTGTAGCCAGCTAAACACATATTTAAAAAAAAAATCCGTTTTTCCCAAGCTGAGCTTTTTCTTCGAAGAGAGAAAGCTTCTTTGGAAAAACTGCAACCATCCACAAGGTTTTTGTGACACAAATAAACACAGGAAGAGACGACCATCTGGGACCAGTCTGGTTAGACGTAAACAGCATATTCAAATTTAAGTTACGTCTATATGGAAACATAAACTTCCTCCTTCTCTAGATTTTACCCTCCATCTGGCTCGTTACCCATTTTGAATTCAGACTTTCTGCAAATAAACAATTGTTTAATGGTTTTGTGTTTTTATCACAGCGGTGTCAGGAAAACCAAATTCCACAGGCCTTGTAGAGACCTTAAAGGTTGAATATGAAACAATTTAATAAAAAGCTATATTTTTAAAAAGTAATACCTTCACGGGGCGTTTAGAGGTGTGCAGAATGAAGGTACAGCATTTCCTTTAAAAGCTATATTTTAATCAAAAAATAATCAAATTTATTCTGATGGGCACGACACTGGGTTTATGTTTACATCTACCAGCCAATAGAGGGCACCGTTGCGGGTTGCCAAATACAGTAAAAGGCCGCTCGGCACAGCAAGGCTGGCTCTGTGGGAAATGGTGGACTCGGCAAGTCAAGCAGCTGCTTCTGAGGCCAGAAGATGTCGTTATCCTTCTCAGAAGAAGAGCGACCATAAAAGATCTAATACCAGAGTGAGTTTACTGGACATGGTGCTGGCTGGTCACTTCACGTATCGGCAGCAAACCTGGCATCCCGAAGGCTGGAAACCTTGTGCTATTGTTGCAGCTACAACCTCCACACACTAGATGTCGCTTTGGTGTTTGTGTTCCATTTTCAACCTTTCACTTTTCTTTATTTTGTCTGGTTTCTGCTTTATGTACTATTTATTAATAAAGTGAGAGAGATGAATGTTAAAGAGGAAGTTCACTAAGAAACCGTTTTTTACTTTTTATTTCTGAAATACAATCAGTCACTCTGAGTTTCACATGCAGGCTGAACATGAAAATAGTCTTCTTCCCCTATTTCCTGCTTTAGCCGCTGATAGAAAATAGACGGTGAAACTCTAGGATTAGAAAATCCTGACAGATCTACGTCACACTGTCACTTAACATTCATGGACTCACCCATCTTGACTCACAATGGGGAAGGATGTTGTTGGTTTAGCCTCCAGGAAACAGCAGAGAACGTCTCAGCTAGTAGAAGCTAACCATTAGCATTAGCAACTCCATACAGAACTCCTCCAGGCTTGTGTTATTTGTGGAGATAAAACATCAACGTTGCAGAGCAAACAGAGTCAGTGGTAGAGTCATGTTGCTGTTAGCCAATCAGAGGAGAGATGTCCAAATATCAGGATTAATAACGATTAAGATTCCAAATCCTGCCATGTTCTGTTCCCCTCTCCTCCAGCTAACTTCTACTTCCTGAAACAGAAGCACCAGAGCTTTTTGTCCTCAGAAATTGACTCAAGTTATTTATTTATACTAGAAAAAACTTCTAATGTGTTGAAAAATGAGTGAACTAGGTCTTTAAGGGTACAATATATTGGTTATGTTTGTATTTGGTAGTTTACTCAGTAAAGACTCACTCAGATACAATAATAATAATAAACAGAACGAATACAGTCGGGTTCTGGTCTGTTCATCATTTGACTTTATCCTGGAGTAGCTGTGATACGCCGTTGTCTTCAGCAAACCAAAGTGCTTTTGTCTGATTTCTAGTTTCATTTTTAGATGTGCTTCTTCTGTCTCCACATTCCTGCCTTTTAACATCTGACCTTTGACCTTTCACCCCTTTTGTCTCTGATAACACAAAGCCACTGGGTCATCTGTTGCTAAAGAGGATTGTTTCTTCCATCATAATCATAATGAGACCGTCAGCGTTCCAACGAGCATCTAAGGCTGACATCATCTAAAACTTCTTCCTTTTTGGTTCCATTTGAACCTTTTTGCCACAGTGAGAAAATCCTCCACCGAGACCGCCACCCACTCCCAAAACACGGGTCACTAACACGCTCACGTCATGCTTTGAAAAACGTGTAATTTTCCGCATTAGGGGGCAAGATGTGACGGGGGGCAGATTCATGAAAGCCTGTTCTGTTCCTACTCCAGTGGTTTGGGATGAGTTCATCTTGGAGGAGAGAATGGAAGAAAGAGCAAAAGAGCGTTCCCACATGGATGGATGGAGGGTGGGGGGTGTGTGGGTGGAGGAGGAATGAACGAGTCGCTGCGTCATGAGAGTTTGTAACCAGACTTTGGGATTTTTATCCAAACTTTCCAGCCAGTCAACAACGGACCAGCGCTCACCGTCGAGGGTCGAATCCACGAGTTTTCGTCACAGAATCTGACCCTTAATTGTGCATGGGGGTAAATGGAGGTGGGGGTGGTGTTTGTTTCCTGGTAATGATTAGAATCAAGGCTTTGGTCCAAGTTTTAGGTTAATCCTTATTAAAACAAGTTTATTTAAATGCTGAAACCACATCTGCCATGTTTTACCGGGTATTGTGAAGCCAGACTGTAATAGTCTGGGATTATTTTGGTTTACTGTAGTTTTACATGTTCCAGATATTAAAGTACAAACATGTCACAACTTTATAGTGTGATGGTCAAAAACAAGAGAACATTTTTTTCTATGAAAAATAATAGTTTAGATTTTATTAAATGAGTTTCTGAGGAGATTCTGACCAGATTGATAAGCTAAAGGGTAGTCAAGGACCAAAGTGGATTAGTGCTGACTGAAAAAACTCTGTTTTTATAAAGTTTTATGTAACTTCTAGATGTGTGAAAGCCACAGTTAGGGTCATGAAAAAAACACAAACAGACGATAGTTCGTGATTGTGAAAATCAGATCTAGACTTGATAAAAAAGAAAGAGTACAAAGGTAAATAATACCTCTCGCTCGTTGTTTTAACCATTTATTTCTCATAAAGGTGGCAGGAAGCTGGAGCTTAACGCTAGCAGTCACTGGGTAGAGGCGGGGGACCCCTTAGACATGTCTCTGGTCCATCACAGAGACAAACACACCGAGGGACAACTTCGGGGATTTGACCCAACATGCATGTTTTTAGGTTCTGCTAACTCCGAAAGGCCACAGTCAGGATTTTAACCTACAACCTCCTTGCTTTGAGGCAACAGTGCCACCAACCTCGTGTGAAAATCAGACTTCACAAGAAGCCGACTTCCTCTGGGAAAGTCTGTTTTTAATGACAAAACCCAAGAAGGCCGATAAACAGCATGTCCGTGTTGTTTGTGTTCCCGGACTCCGGCGGCTCATTCGGCTTTAGGCTCTTCAAATCCTTTTGTTTTGTGAATTTATGCATCGTCTCTGTGTCACAAGGTTTTATTGGACTCTGTTGGTGTTTTTCTTTTCAATCTTGTAGCAACCGTGTAAGAAGATAAGACTTTTCTCCCGGTCTCCACGTTTGTTTGTTCAGGAGTTTAACTCGCCAGAATTCATACTAAACTGGGCTCTTTTGTGGTGCTTCATCAGGTTCTTGTGACCATAAGTGATTCAGTTTCAGACTCAGATTAATAAAAATGTTTTATTACAGATTAAAGGACAAGGTGAATTCTTTGAAACATGTTTAAATTACAGAAACTTGTATAAAGCCAAACTTCCTCTTTCTGTCTGCCTTCATGCTAATACTGTTCAGCTCTTTGTAAGGATAATCAGTACATGGTGGTTCCAAAAAAAGCTAAGCAGAAACCCGTGATTACGAGCGAGTTCTGTGAATGTGGCATGGGCCCCGTGAAGGGGGAACCAGCTGGCTGTTTGGCTCAGTTCGGCTGACTGATCCTGTATTTAACTCAAACCAAAAGTATTGTTATTCCCTCTCTGGTTTCATGGTGTAAAAATAAAAGCAGAAGAAAGGGAACACTTCGGATGGATTTAGGATTTCTTTGGTGCTCTACTGTGAAGCGTGAGATTTGTGTTTCCTTGGTCAAATCTGCTCTTATAACAGTCATGCTGGGAAACTGGGTACAAATCTGGTTTAAAGATTTTCTCATAAATGCGTGTCAAAGTATAAAAGTCCTCCACGAACAACAGGTATAACCAGTCCCATTCTCGCGTCGTTGATATTCCTAAGGAATTGCTCAACATTTTGGCAGAACTTGTGTTTCTATTGGCTCACATATGTTCACAACCTCTGGAGGACAATTAAAGCAGCACACACACACACACACACACACACACACATCCTAGTAACCGAACACCCCACGTGTCACCGTGTGACGCAGGCCTCACGGTGGGCACACACATACCTACACATCCTTTCACATGGAAGTAAATGTCATGCCTTCTCCGTCGCGTGTGCTGCACACGAACAGAAACAGAACTAGTTCACTCGTTTTCTTACTTTTGGAGGAAGGAATTCTTCATCAGAAATGCAAACCTTGAAAACCTTCTAGGGATCAAGCTGGGCAGTAAGGAAGCAAATGTTACTGCCAGTTTAAAGTCTTTGATTAAAGTGTTGTTACTGATATACACGGTGACTTTATCTGCTCTTATCTAAAATGCACTGACCTAACATTCTGGTTATGTACAAAATATCATTAAACACTTATATGCAGTACAAAGTACATGTTTTACAACCATGACCTTTTGAACTGTCCTCAGATTTCTTCTGTTTTTGTCATGAAACACATTTCAACTTTAAACAAAGATAATCTGAGTAAAAACAAATGACTAATTTGTAATGATTAATAAGAGAATAATGGTAATGAGTACTCACATCACTGTGGAGGGATTTTGTCTCACTCGTTTTTATAGAATTGTTGTGATAATTCAGACACATTGGAGGGTTTTCCAGCAGGAAAGCCCTGTTTAAAGTTCTCAATCTTTTTTTTTTTTTCAAAACATTTGCTGTGGTTTCAAGTATGAACGAATGCAGGATTTGGAGTGTTACTCATCACTACTCATTAATAATACATTTTGACCATTACCTGCACCTGGATAGGCTGAGAGACTGTAGGCCTATCAAGAACTGCTCTGGAGTGATTCTCCTATTATCTGTCTAAGCGTTCCTTATCTTTTTACTTAAATCTTTTGTGATTTTTCTTTTTTCATCTGTACAATGACTTTTTAATTATCTTTCATTTGTTTTACGATATTTTTGTTGTTTGATTTATGATCATTTTATATTTTTATGACTTTATGATTCATTTTGTTGTTCTTTGTGAAGCACTTAATTGTGACTTCTTTCTGTGACAAGCGCTATATAAATAAACTTTACTTACTTACATTTCTGTGGCAGTCTCCAAGTTTCAGTCCTCCACCTCCCTTGCACGTGGTGTCCCACAAGGTTCTGTGCTGGGGCCTCTGTTGTTCATCCTTTATCTGCTTCCTCTCCAGCACATGCTGAGCTCTTTTAAAGAAGCTGTCAAGTTCTGGAGATTTGGACCAAAATACTCGAACAAGAAATGGACGGAACACAGCAAGTAATAGAATAGAATATGATAAATGACCTGCACTTGTATAGTCCCTTTCAGAGTCAGAGGACTCCAACGTGCTTTACACTACAGTGTATCATTCATCCATTCACACACTGGTGATGATGAGCTACAGTGTAGCCACAGCTGCCCTGGGGTACACTGATCCCCGGTCCCTCTGACCACCAGCAGCAGGTAAGGTGGGTAAAGTGTCTTGCCCAATGACACGACAGCAACAGACTGACCAGGACGCAAACCTGCGACCTTCTGATTGCAAGGTGGCTACTTAACCCCTCTGCCACCATCGCCACCATTGCCCCAAGGATAGAATAGAATAAAACTTTATTGTCCACTGTAGTGGAAATTTTTCTTCGGCTGTCCAGGAGATGTTTCTCTATAGAAGTTGATTTATTGCAGGAAACACAGGACTCTTGGCTTGGCTTGAATGACTTGACTTTGACATAATTTGGCCGGTTATGAGCTGTATCTGGTCTGCGTGAAAGCTGAAGACCACATGAAGCTTGATGATCTGTCATCAGAGCTGTGGCTGCAGGGAGCTGAAATGCTGGGGAGTACAGGTGAAGATAACTGTACTGGGACAGGTGAATATGGTTCAGTGACTGAGTGCAGAGTAGTGAGAACAAGAAAACAGATCAGGGACTTTCAATCATGACAAGAAGCATCAATTCAACAAATACAAAATCAACCAAAAACACATTTCCTTTGACTGAGGTTCCATGGCATTATGAATCCTGTTACCCCATTCTAAAGAATCCTAATTCTGAAGTAGACAAAACAGTTTGTGTTGCTCACTGGGGCTAGAGACCTCTAACTGTCAGATCTTAGAATTGCTCCAGGTGTGGTAAATGATCCCCTGCAGGAAGTCTGTCTTACTAGCATCACAGGTCAATAGGCTCAGAAGATATCATATCACGCTTCCTCCTAAAGTAAGATATGCAATCATCTGGTTGCACCCTGTCAGACCTCTGGCCTGATGCTCTTGATGTATGGGTTGCTGTAGGTTTGGTATGTAACAGCAACACAAAACAGCTGCGAGACTCTAGCTGGTCTTGGTGATGGTCGGTCTGTACGTCTGGACAGTATAACGCTGACATGACCCAGCACATGGCAACCATAAGACCCCAACACTTGTTATGAGAGGCGTTCCACTGTAAAACCCAACCGAGACACGAGGAGTTACTTAACAGTCCTCGTGCATCTCGGCCTTCACCTCCAAAACGGAAAGGTCCAAAACTGACTTCATCTGACATTCGGGCTGAATGGAACCACAGCTACAAGCAATGTTTGTGAATATTACTTGGAAAACTGGCGTCAACGTGATTAGTCTGTCTTCATTGTTTATTATGATGAACTGTCAGGCATAAATGGAGAGTTGTGTCAGTGCTGGAAAAGGTGCTCCCATTAAACATGTGGCTGCTGTTACCATTATAATGATTATATAGGGACATTCTTTCTTTGGATCTTGTGAAGATGCTCCAGAGCTGTTGTCTTTTATCAATTCAAGCTAATTATCTCTAATCCCTCGGCTGCTCTCCTCGCTGTGAGGCACAGATATGTTTGATTTTCTCACCCGTTTCTAGCAGATGCTTCCCTTTAATGCTATAAACAGATCGCTGTGGTGTTCCAGTAGAATGATGTTCAGATGGGATGAGTTTGTTGAAATGCAACTTTTTACCAGAGAAATCATGCAGGAGATGACCAGACAGAACAGGAAGGACATGGAGCTGGTTTGGAATATCTGTGCATGCATTGTCAGAATTTACGTCTTTGGGTCAACAGCAAGGAAAGCAGCAACGTCTGGACTGCACATGGAGATTTTACTGGAGAAAAGCAGGAATACTGAAGCATAACAGGAAATCTGAGTATGCAGGTCATTTGTCAAGGCTCTATCCCACACAGCCAGCTATTAACATTTTTATCCACTTACTTTACTCGCTTCAAGAACTATTTTTCCCCGTCTCAAACTTGGTATGTGTGATAGGAAATGAGCGGCTGTGTAATTAATGCAGCAGTCTGTGGCCTGTCAGCAAAGTCATTAAATCCATAAATCAGTGTGACTGAGAGCCAGAGGATGCTGTTGTCTCAACAAAATATTTACCATCCGTACGTGAAGTATCAGAGCAGTCACTGTGTGCTTGAGACTAATATTTTCGCCTGTTGATAGAATTATTTATTTGCATCCTTAAAAGGACCTACTGGGAGGGGGTGTCCTTCTCTCACCCAGTGTATTTACATACGCTTCAGAAAACCAAACGATTGCCCTAAATAGACTGATGTTTTTTTAAATGCATGTAAACGTGTTAGTCTGGCTGAAGGTGAACTGGTTCTAATCGTGCCGAAGCACCCAGATAATGCAGTAGGAAACTGACTGCATCTTCATGTGAACGGCTCAGTCGAGCTGAAACCGGTAACTTCTGGACCTTCTGATAATATCATAGCCACAGAGCAACACGTGTAACATCATCAAACAGTACAGTACGTACCAAATCAGCTGTGCTGCATCGTTGTTGTCCATTCCTTTGGCCATTGTGCGTATCCTGTTTTAACTTCGTCTGTTTCACTCCCACTAGCATTTGTTTACTATTGGTGTTGCTAATAATTGAGAAACACTGCTATAAGCTAACTGGAAGAATTCCAACACAAAAAGGCGCATGTTGCCACCTACTGTATCGGAGTGGAATGAACTTCATTTGACGGTTCGGTTTTCTAACGTACATGTAAACTAGGATAAAGGCTCCCAGTTTTCTACTCTAGATCAGCTTAGATGCAAATGTAACGCACTGATTTTCACAAGGCATTGATTCTGTTCCATTCAGTTTATTTACACAGCACCAAATTACAAGAGTCGTCTCAAGGCACTTCACAATGTCAACATTCCAACTGAACCTACTTATCATTGCACTGAGTTCAGTTCATTATTTCAATTATGTAAATGTTTCCTATGTAAGAAAACCCAGCAGGTTGCACCAAGTCACTGACTTGTTGTGTCAGAGACTTTACAGCAATCCTCATACTAAGCAAGCATGTAGCGACAGTGGAGAGGAAAACTCCCCTTTAACAGGAAGAAACCTCCAGCAGAACCTGGATCAGTATGAGCAGCTATGTTGATGAGTTCTACTTATTTGTATTGAAATGATGTCGAACTTCATGTAAATGAGGTCTATGGAGTATGAATTCCAAAAATAAGTGTAAAATTTTGTTCAGTGACCTACCACCGCCCACTCAAGTAATTTGTGATGCCCCCATGCAGGCTGGGACAATTGTCTGCTGCAAACACCAGAAGTAAATGCATTTGGACGGTGTTACCTCGGTGTATGTCCTGTCGCCCAGCCACTGTGACGGTGCTTAACAGAAGATAGTGAAAATGGAGCTCAAAATTTTGCTGAGCTGTTTTATTACTTATCCTCAAGTAGTTTTACTGCCATGTGAGCTGGTTTATGATGCTTTTTCTTAAGATTTTTGATAGACATATTAAAAAAAACAATGCAAATGAAAAAAGCCTATACACAACTGTTTAGGCTTTTAAAGTTTTTACCAATAGATTTGAAAATGCTTAAATCCTCTCCTATTTTGTCCGTCATCGTTACAAGAACAAGAATCATTCCTTCTGCCTGCAAGGAATATTTGGATATGGTAGGTCACAGAGGAAACGCCAGACCTTTCCTTCAAACTCAGGTTTGGATTTATTTGTCGCTCACATTTGGAGGAGCCGTGGAATTTGGACAGCCTTCGTTGCATCGCTGTGATGTCAGCCTTCAAACGTGGTCCTGATGCAGAATGCAGACCCTGAATCTGGACACAGCCTGTATGTGTCATGTGGTGGTTGTTGTAGGACCCAAAATGCAGGTGAACAGGAGGCAGACTGGCAGGCAAAAGAACTGTTTAATATGAATAATGGTAGGTAGGTAGGTAGGTAGGTAGGTAGGTAGGTAGGTAGGTAGGTAGGTAGGTAGGTAGGTAGGTAGGTAGGTAGGTAGGTAGGTAGGTAGTGATACAATAGGTAGACAAGACAAGGATCTGACACAGACCAGGACAAACAGAGGCTTTAAATACATGAGGGTAATCAGGAATCAGGTGGGTAGGATAACAAGGGGCAGGTGAGTCCAATAAACACTTAACGAGGGGAGACAGGACAACACATCTGAGGGAGAAGGAGCAGATCCTGACAGTATGGAGCAGATTACCTGAAGGCTCCTATTACACCAACCAGGGCTTCCATCACCCATAACCCATGATTTTCACTTCACTTTCAGACACGAGTGACAAAAACTATCAAACATTTTACACAATATTCTCATTTTCTGAGATGCACCTGAATTATCATCAAACATTTTACAAATAATCTTTGCAACCAAATAAAACAAACAATAAAAAGCCTACAGAAAACATAGAGCAGCTGAATCTTGGTGATCTTTTGATGATAAATGTGGTACAAAGGTAAAGCGGGTCACAATAAACTAAGCTACCTTCACTCAGTGCATCGTTTTTTTCAGAGCAGATAAAGAAAAACATTTTCTGTGTGACAGAATCATTTGTCTGCTAAATAACGCCCCCGAACCTCTCCTCTTCCTCTAGTCTCTTCAGCGATCAAAAGCTTTAAACCCGGAGAGAAAGACACGGTGTGTGTGGAAGAAAACTTCTGTTTGGTCTCAGACATGCATCATGTGGAGGTTTGCAAGCGGTGACATGGGTATTTCCTCAGGAAGCTGTGGCCGAGAAAGAGTCAAAGAGTGGCAAGTTAATGTTATTGGTGGTTTTACCCAATTTGCACTTATTTACCAAACATTTATGTAAACGAGAGGAAGTGATGTCACTATCACTAATTTCTCCATCTATTAAAATTTATTTCTCAGGAAAAAAAATGTAAACACTTTCTCTCCTCATTCAGTCACGTGTTGGTTTCAACTCCATCTACTAAAGAGAGTAAAGTGAGTTTTAGTTTTGTTCTGTGTCAGGCGCGCCGGGGGGCGGGGGCAGGAAAAGCGAGGAACAAAGTGTCTGACTCACTAGTTGGAACCTTAATGAACACCCACCCATAAACACAACACGCACACATACAAGCAGAGGTGTGCACAGGCATAACAAAAACACACTTATTCACAAACATAATGTTCAAACCCAGACAGCAAGCGCCCTGAGTCACACACTAGTGTCCTGCTGAGCCCAGACAAAGCCCACTGACAAAATAAGGTGTTGAAATATGTAGCCGAGAAGGTAAAGAGCAGCCTGAGCCAGAGCCGGGCCCGTACAACAACACAAAGGGAGGATTTATTCAAAACTTCAAGCTGTACTTAAAGAACAAGAGTATTTCTGGGGAAGGTGCAGCACTCGGACCAGGACCAGGCGTTCCCCTCGGACACTAAACCCATCGGATCTCATCTCTGAAATGCAGAACCCACGCAGCTGTTAACACCGACCGATGCATTCACTTCTACATGCTGGAGAATGAAGAAGTGGCAAAAAGACTCGGCAGGGTGACAGGTCGGACTAGTTCTGTGAAATGAGTTAGTCGATCAAACAGCCAAGGATTTTGCAAGTGATCGACGAGGCCTGTGGCTCGGTGGAAGTGATGTAACTTGACACAAACCTCCTCTGGGTTTCAGGGTGGGGCAGGTGTTTGGTTCTACCGAGCATTAAACATCACACTTCAAGCTTGTTCACTCACGCTATTAACAGTGTGAAAACCTCTTGTACCTAATTAATACTTCAAAGAAACCTTTAATGTGTGTGGGTTACAGTCTTTGGTGTTCTTACTCGACTCGACTCAGTGGTTTTAGAAGAAAAACGTAGCTGCTGCTCCATTGCTCTATAGATCAATAGTTTTATTCAACAGAAATGACAAACAACAAGAGTTCTAAATCTAATTCATGGAGCCCCTTTTATTAACCCCAAGAGACGTTACCGTGGACACGAAAACAACAAGATGTAAAATAAAACATAAATATGAAGAAGTCCATTTTACATTTGTGGTTTCTAAAAGCAATGTACAACATTGAGTCAAAAATTAATTTTATAAAATATGGTGTTCCTCAAGGGTCAATACTGGGTCCGCTATTATTCATTATTTATATAAATTATTTTGCCTCAATATCTTCTGCTTCTTTCCCATTACTCTTTGCTGATGCTACAAATATTTTAATATCAAACAGGGATATTACTGTTAACTAATTAATAAGTTAAATTGTGACCTCCAGAACTATTCTGAATGGTTCAAAGACAATAAGCTGTCTTTAAACATAACTAAGTCAAATTTTATGGTCTTTGCTGGAAATAAAAAGTATAATAATGATCTTGTAAAAATTTATTAAAGAGTCTCAACTGCATGATTTCTAGGCGTATGGATTGATGACAAATTGAATTGGAAGCAAAATATTGAACATGTTTGCAAAAAAATAGCAAAATCCATTGGAATTATAACTAAAAGAAGGTACTTGGTACATCAGAAATGTCTTTTAATGTTATATTATAGTTTGATCCATCCCTATTTAACAAATTGTTACATAACTTGGGGATCAACTGCTTGGATGGGGCCCCGGATGCTCCTTACATCGACCTCTCCCGGATCAGTCTCTGGCGAAACGGCCGGATCCCATACCCAAGGCCATTCCTCCACCCTATCTGGATCTGGTGGCCGTTTTCGACAAGCGACGGGCTGGTGCCTTACCGCCCCCACTGACCATACGACATGGAGATACGGCTCCATCTTGGGGCTACTCCCCCCCCCCCCCCCCCCCCCCCCCCCCCCCCCCCCCCCCCCCCCCCCCCCCCCCCCCCCCCCCCGAGGCCGTCTGTTCTCTCTGTCACCGGCCGATACCAGAGCGATGGATGACTACATCACGGAGAACCACCGCAAGGGATTAATCTGACCATCCACGTCACCTGGAGCCACCAGCTTCTTCTTTGTTAAAAAGGACAGGGGCCTACGCCCCTGTATAGACTATTGAGGGCTAAATCAGGTCACTATTAAGGACAGACATCCTCTTCCCCTTATGGAAACGGCTCTGAACTCCCTCACCAAGGCCAAGGTTTTTACAAAGTTAGAGCTACGTAATGCCTACCATCTGGTCCACATCAAGGAGGAAGAGGAATGAAAAAAACATGTTTATTACACCCACTGGACACTGGGAATATTTGGTCATGCCCTTCGGCCTCTGCAACAGTCTTGCAGTATGATGTTCTGAGAGACATGTTGGGCCGTTGGGTTTTTGCATATCTAGATGACATACTCATATACTCCCCCACCTTGGATGACCACATTCACCATGTCCGAGCGGTTCTCGCCCGACTTAAGGAGAATAATCTATATTGCAAACACCAGCCTTCCATCTCCTTTCTGGGCTACGTGATCACCACCCACGACCTGTCCATGGACCCCCAGAAAGTCAAGGCAGTCTCTCAGTGGACCCTTCCCTCCACTCTCAAGCAAGTCCAAAGCTTCCTCAGATTTGCTAATTTCTATCTGCGTTTCATCAGTCATTACAGCACCCTGGCCGCCCCTCTCACCAACCTCACCAAGTCGGAGCACCAGACCTGACCGATTCAGCTCACGCCCGAGGCTGCCAAAGCTTTCCACCACCTCATTCACCTGTTCACCTCAGCTCCCGTCCTCCTCCGTCCTGACCCCGAGACAGAGTTTATATAATCTCATCCACATCAAATCTGCCAAACAGTTAAACCCTCGCCAAGCTTGGTGGGCCCTCTTCTTTGAACCCTTCCAGTTTCAGTTGGCCTACAGACATGGCGCCAAGAACACCAAGGCGGACTCACTCTTCCATCAATTCTTCCATTCACCCTGCCCGCCAGTCCCGGAACCCATCCTGCCAGCCGGACTGTTCCTGGCCCCTCTCCATTGGCCCCTGGAAGACACCATCTGCCAGGCACTCTCTAACAACCCGGCACACCGCCTCTACGTGCCGCCCCAGTGCCGTAAGGGGGCTCTTGCACCCTCCACCTACTCCAACGCTTCCTCTGGTGGCCCACCATGGCTCAGGACGTAAAAGAATACATGGCTGCATGTGACACCTGCGCCAGCTGCAAGATGTCCACACAACTTCCCGTCGGCACCCTCGCCTCTCTCCCGGTGCCCCGGTGCTCATGGACCCACTGGGCTGCCTGCCGTAGGAGGTCTTGACACCATCCTCACCATCACCGACCGCTTCTCCAAAGCCATCCACTTAGTGGAGCAGAGCTCCTCCTTGAACATGCCGTACGGCTTCACAGCTTTCCCCTAGACGTCGTCACCGACCGAGGTCCGGAGTTCACGGCCCGGTTCTGGAAAGCTTTCTGTCAACTAGTGGGCACCACAGCCAGTCACTCCTCTGGTTATCAGCCACAGACCAACGGCCAGACCGAACGAGTTAACCAACAACTGGGTTGATTCTTTCGTTGTTATGTTTCCAGTCAGTCCACTCAGTGGCCCCGCTAACTCCTCTGGGCGGAATTGTCCCACAATCTATATGTCTCCTCTGCCACTGGACAATCCCCCTTCGAGACCTGATACGGTTACCAGCCCGCCGTGGTCAATCACCAACCTGAAGATACCAGCGTTCCCGCCGCCCCAAACCCTCGTCCGTCGCTGCAGAGCCACCTGGATTAGAGCTCAGGCTGCCATATTGCGGGCAAACAGGCGGTACCAGGTCCAATACAATCGCCGCCATCGACCCGGTCCAACCTATCACTCTGGAGACAAAGTCTGGCTTTCCACGGCCAATCTCTGGCTGAGGGGCATCTCACGGAAGCTGGCCCCCAAGTTCCTGGGCCCCTATGACGTGGTCCACAGAGTCGGGCCCCTCGCCTATCGGCTACCTCTGCCGGCCTCTCTTAAGATCCACCCTGTCTTCTACATCAGTCAGCTCAAGCCGCTGGTGTCCTCCCCCTTGGTCCCACCGGCTCCAAAACCCCCGCCTCCTCGCTTCATCGACGGCGACCCAGTCTACACTGTCAGGAGGATCCTGGACGCTCGTCACCGGGGTCGAGGCTGGCAATATCTGGTTGACTGGGAAGGCTACGGACCTGAGGAACGCTCCTGGGAACCCACGAGTGCCATCATGGATCCCTCACTTATCGCGGACTATCGCGCTCGCCATCCTGGTCCGTCAGATGCTGTCCCTGGAGGGGGAGGGGTCCTGTCACAGCCACATCCTGTCTCCATCTCCCATCATGCCCGTACGCCTCCGGCGCATACCTACGTCATCCATAAAAGCCGGAAGCACACGCCACCACTCCACTCAGTCATCGTTTCTTCATGTCAGATTTTCGAGCTACCCAGCTCTTCCTCGAGCATCCCCGCTCTATCCTTACTCGAGCCTACCAGCTCTTCATCCGAGCCACCCGGCTCCTCACTCAAGCCTCCCGGCTCTCCTCCAGAGCGTCTCCTGTTTTCCACCGGAGCATCCCGACTCATCAGGCTTCCCGCCTACATACAAGTAAGTCAATCTCTTACTTTCGGGAACAACGCCGCACTCCCGCTGTCACTTGGGTTTGGCTGCTAGTAGCTCCCAACGCTTATTTTCCACGTGTCTGGGTTTTTAACCACGCTACACTCTCATGCCATTCACGTGAGAGATATTTATCTGTGACAATGGCAGTATAGAAGGAAAGGAAAGTAAGAAGCGTTCATGCTGCTTTAAACTCACCATCTCTAAACTCCCAATGCCAAAAAATGCATCATAACCCCCCCAACACCATTATTCATGGTCCCCAACAAAGCAACATGAGCAACATAAAAAAATGGCATTTCTTCAGGTCAACGCTGCCATACTTCCGGTACCCCAAAAGGATTAAATCACGACTTTGACAGAATAGAACTTTTGATGTTGTCCCTGTAATAATAATAATAATAATAATAATAATAATAATAATAATAATAATAATAATAATAATAATACATTTTATTTGAAGCGCCTTTCTAAAAACTCAAGGTCACTATACACAAAAAGAAAAGTAAAACCAACACAACAAAGTAAAAAAGTTACAGTACAAGACTAGTACATTAAAAACGTAGATAAAACACATAAAAAAACGTTAAAGGGAAAAAGCTATCTTGAACAGGTGAGTTTTGAGTTTAGCCTTGAACTGGTGAAGGGTGGTGGTATTCCTGACTTCAACTGGTAATGAATTTCAAAGGGAGGAGGCAGATCTGCTGAAAGCTCGACTTCCCATGGTGACGAGACGAGCCGGGGGAATGTGCAGGTTGATGGTAGCTGAGGATCTGAGCAATCGAGAGGGTGTAGAAACTTGTATGAGCTGCGAGAGATATGAGGGGGCAAGGTTGTGAATGGCCTTATGTGTGAGGAGTAAAATTTTGTAATCATCCCTGAATTTTATTGGTAGCCAATGAAGTTGCTGGATAACGGGGGTGATGTGATCAGAAGGGGGTGTTTTCATGATGATATGAGCAGCAGAGTTTTGAACCAGTTGATGTTTATGTAGACTTCTGTGGCAGACCAAAAAGGAGTGAGTTACAATAATGTAAGCGAGAAGTGACCAGGCTGTTTACTAAAATAGCGGTGGAGTGACTAGACAGAGATGGACGTAGGCGGTTTATATTTCGCAAGTGGTAGTAAGCTGATCGAGTGACAGAACTAATATGAGAATGGTGAGACAGGGTGCTATCCAGAATTGCACCAGGCTCTTAATCTGATCTAGGCATGTGACAGTAGTGCTTTCTATTGCTATTGAGAACTGTGTTGTTTTCCCTAATGCTGATTTTGTGCCCATGAGAAGCACTTCAGTTTTGTCTGAGTTCAGCTTCAAGAAGTTGGAAGAGAACCGCCATTTGGCACTGACCAGTGACATCACTCACTGCTGAAGCAGATGCGATATGCTGACAAAGTCCTGGCAGGATTTTGTGCGAAGACACAAAAGCTAAGAGGACTGAACCATCGTATGTTCTGGTCATTTCCCCCCTCTCAGAAATTTCTCGGAACTCTTATAAGCGAAAACACATGACTATTGTCTGAAAATATGTCAGTGTCTTCAAAAACTCAATATTTTACCAATGAGTGTCTCTGTAGAAGCGTTTATTTATAATTTTGTCAGTGAATAGGGTAAATAGGGTTTTGAATGCTGGGGAAAGCTGTAAAAGTCCTGGTTCTGCATACCACTGCACACCGGCCCACTTCCAGCACGGTTTCAGTTACAGAAACAGGAGCAGGTTGAGGGTTTGATGGGATGCTGGTCAGAAAGTGCCTCATCATCCTATTTTAAAACGTTTTCATGGATGTGGAAATCTTTAGGAGGTGCTTTTTTTTTAAATATGTCTGTGAATAATTAAAATATGGACATTTTCACCAGTTTTTCTTGTGTTTTGGGATCTTTGTTCAACAGGATAAGCTGCAGTTTTCAACAGACCTTTGCATCACCGGAGTCTAATAAAGAAAATGGTTTACTCTTATCCCAGCTCCGCATCTATTAAACACTCCCTGACCCCTCCAGCCCTCTACTGACCTCCCAGATGTCACTGAAGGCCACAGCTGCATCCTAAGACCAAGGAAAAGTGTTTGAGATGGGAAAATCAACCCCCTCTTCAGATCCTTGGAAAGCCCAGTTGCTCTTGGCCAATGATGACTTTGAGTTTCAGAGAGCAGCTTTTCTGTGGCCTGTCACCCCGTGGCCCAGCTTTATTAGTGGGAGGAGGGGAACACGAGGGTTGTACTGAGTTTAGATCTGCAACTGGGAGGTCAGCTTTCCTCTGGGACAATGTGAGGATATGAGTGTTTGATGACAAGCATGATAAGGGATAAGTGTGTGTTTGTGCGTGTGGGAAGTGAAGGGGAACGGGCAAAAGAGCAGCTAATCTTTTTTTGTATTCTTTCTGCCCTTTTTCTGAAGAACGTCATCACAAGTATAGTCTGAACGCGTGAGGAGGATTCTTGTGCTTTCTCTAAGAGACCAAAGTCTACAGGGACATAGCTGTGGACGCTGGTCCCTCTGCCTTTTTGGCTTGATACATTTGTCATTGTCCTCTCTTTGCTGTCCTTTAAAAGTCATAAACTGTCTCCTCTTCACGTGCACTCACCCTCACCTCGTGACCATCTAATGAGCTTTGCATGAGCTGTTCTGACGGTATGTACCTGCCTCTTTCCTGTGCAAGAGGTCTCATCGATGGTCGGAGAATCCATGTGTTTCCTGTGCTGCTTTAAATGTGAGCAAACATGCATCCTTCTGCTGGCATTTTATCTGCTCCCAGAGCCCACATCAAGACCTTGGACTGAACAATGGGTTCAGGAATCCCTGTCTCTCCCCAGAAAGAAATCAGGCGCTCATTTAGATAGCTGTATCTCTCCGTCTAGACACACCAGGCACCTTGGTGCTATCACTGGAAACAATGCAGTGTTAATTGCTGTTCAAGTGATAACAGTCAAAACAACAAACACTCGGTGGGGACAGGGAATTTAAAGATTCTGGGAGGGGGTTCGTCAGGTGTTTGCCCCCGTTACGCCGCAGCTTTGAAGCCAGTCGCCAGTGGCAGGAGGTGAAATGATTATGCAGCCGAATCAGGAAACCCTAACCCTCCACAGAGAAAGAGAAATCTGCTAAGAGGGGATTTTTAGGATCAAATGTATCAGCACCAAAAATCTACCAGGTCATGAGACACCCACGCCTTTCCAGCTCCTTCACGGACTGAATTAAACCAGTAAATAATGACTTCCTGTGAAAACTGCACTGCAAGATGTCTCACTTCCTTTCCTTTGCCCTCCCATCTTTCATCTGGGTTTTTCTTAATCCCAGTAGGCACTGGTCAAACTCCCAATGCAAGCAGCTTTTAGATACGTCAGACTGGCTAAGAGGAAGAAAAGAGGAAGGGCTGGTAAAATTAGTCATGCAGTTCTTTACTGTAACGTTCTGCAACTGTTTTTACTAATGCGTCATTGGCTTTGTGCAACCTAACCCTAACCCTGCCGTTTCATTACAGAATAGACTGGTGTCAGCCCCGTAAACATAAACAGTTATCACTCACACATTCATTACCAAATGTACCCGTTTCATACATAACATTAACATTTTTATATTTAATCAGACTATTGTTGTGCAGCTAAATATAGTGTCAGAGTGACTGGATCTTCTCCACGGATGTAACATGTGGTCTAGATTAGATGCAGCGTGAGAAATAAAAAATAAAAGGTGAGGTAATGGGAAAATAAAAATCAAAACTAGCTGTGGAGTGTGTGTGAATGTGTGTGTGTGATGCAGGATATACGTTGAGCCAGAAAACACCATCATGGCTCTTGCTGTGAATGTGATGGAGAGCTAAAAGGTGTTTACTGGTCTTTTAATTATTACAATATATAAAAAGGAGAAGAAGGAGGAAGATTTTAGCAACTTTAGTGGGAGACATTACACTCTTTGCAGTTAAACTGTGGGACGCAAAGGGTCATGACCTTTCATTGTCAACAGCTGAAAAAAGAAGAAACCAACAGAAAGGAATGTTGTGTTGGAGATAGCCATTGATAGCCTGAACACGGGGTGTGTGTGTGTGTGCGCGCGTGTGTGTGTGTGCCTTTAAATAGTTTTTGTGACAGTCTGAAACAACAGAGGGAGCTGAGCTGAGTCTGCCTGGACTGGCCGAGGCGTTCCAGGACAAAAGCTAGCTCCAGCGTCTGTTAGCTTCTTGGATTCCTGCTGAGTGGAAATTGCCAGCTGGTGATTAAGACATGAGAAATCAGAGGAGTCATAAACTCTGAGTTTTAGGGATTTTCCATCTCTGGGATTATAAAAACCACAAGAGTGGGGTGTTCATATGGGCCGTTCCCAGGAACATGGTAAACAAGACCACCGCTGCAATAAAACACACGGATTATCTGTCAGAAATGTAGGCAGCTGCCTCAAAGAACAAACTGGTTTATTGTTGCGAGTTTCCCGTTTGGCTGTGTAATAAAAGTAAATTTAGTTTGGGTATGAAATGAGCCATAAAAGTGCCCTTAGAACAGCCATGTTATTTCTGAACCAAAGTAATGATTCTGAGATAGAAACAGATCAAATTTAATGTTGAGTCTTCATCACTATGGGTGGCTTGTAGCCTAGTGAACTAGACCAATTCTTGCTTTGCAGAGTTTGGTCTAGGCACGCTTCATTGGAAACCTCGCAGCCCAAACCACTGCTGTGTCTATCCAATCACAACTCACTATAGTTTTGGTTGGGCCAATCACAGCGCTCTATATTGTGGGCCAATCACAGAGCGGGAGTAGCCGATGACGTCAGCGCTGCGGCCGCGAACCCAAGCAACATGGCGGCAGCGCCGGAGCCACGTTCTTTTGAAACGGCTTTGTCATCAACATTGGATTATTTAGACTCCAACGTGCGTAAGTCTGTCTGATATACTTAGCGGCTTCTTATTTTTATCAAACAAAGTAGTACAATGTCCCAGTACACCTGATATTCACGTTTTTATACAAAAACGACAGAAATCATTGACGCCATTAGTGGGTCCCGCTTTTCCATCGCTGTGATTACGTCACGTTGTTCGTTACTCTGATTGGTCCTAGCGCTATCCAATTGCGTGCTGACATTTTGAAAGACAACCGTAGATCCCGCCTCACGACTGAGAGCCGTCAATGGTTCGTGGCCAGACTATATATTCACATATATAGGATGGCTTGCCAGGCTAGGTGGCTTGGAGTTTAAAGACCAAGTTCATGAAACACATCTGCAGTGGTCTTTAGTATAAATGAATAACTTGTGAGTCGATTTCTGTGGGAATAAAGCTCTGGTGCTTCTGTTTCAGGAAGCAGAAGTGAGCCAGAGCAGAGCTGAGCTTCAGACGACAGGATCTGGACTCTTACTTCCTGATATCTGGACATCTCTCCTCTGATTGGCTAACAGCAACACGATTCTACCACTGACTCTGTTTGCTCTGCAACGTTGATGTTTTATCTCCACTAATAACACAAGCCTGGAGGAGTTCTGCTGTGTGGTGGAGTTGCTAATGCTAACGGTTAGCTTCTACTAGTCGAGACGTTCTCTGCTGTTTCCTGGACGCTAAACCAACAACAGCCTTCCCCGTCGTGAGTCAAGATGGGTGAGTCCATGAATGTTAGGTTTTAACTTTTTACTATGGAAATATATAACAATATAACTGTAATGATGTAAGGCTGTATCCAGAACAGGAAGGGTATCACCTATAGGCTGGTGTCAGGACAAGAGTAAAGCCCTGCCCATCCAGGTAAACAAATGGAACAACAAAAATACATTTTAACACCTGTTTTCCAGGTGCTTACTCATGTGTATTCATATAGTTTTGACCTTTCAGCCTTTTCAAACGTGTATGCAAAAAAATCTGAAACATTAAAAGTTGCAAACACACACATGAGATCTGTTATGTGCTGTAGCCACTATACTAGATGACAAAACTAGTGCTAAAAGGAGGAAACCAAGAAGCTTTTATGTGATAAAACTGTTTTAAACTCAGAAACATTAGGAATCTCCTGAAGTCTGAGATGTCCTGAGACCAAACGGCTTAGAGAAGCAGCACATTTGCTGTTGTCTGCAGGAAATGTGTTTTCATGGGTAGAAGCCCAAACACGGTGGGCATAAAGGAAACACATCAAAAGGAAGAAAACAACAGGAAACAGGACTGATAACATGTTTTGACCCGTGGATTTGAAGATTAACAAGTCAGCAAACGTGTTCTTAGATTCTGAGACTGAGAATGTCGATGGACTTTTGAACTAACAGAATAATCAGAGTGAGCCTTTTCAATAGTTTTCCTGAGAAAGTGTAAGAAACAAGCATAATTAAAGCCATACTAAGCAACTTTTTCATATTTTTAAATCATTTTCTTGATCCAGTAGGAGCTAAAATGATCCTTTGCAGGGTGAATAAAAAGTCTCTGGGCCCCTTATGAGCAGAATAACCCGTTTGCAACTTCAGCCTCTCCGGACCGCTGCCATGAAGTCTCACAGTATCACGCTTTACTGCAATCCATGTTTACACCTCAGAACAGACGAGCTACACCTGGTTAGCATTTATTGTAACGTGTTTATCATGGCGGAGCCTCAGAAGAAACAAAGAAAACATTTATCTGATGAAGCTACAAAAATAAAGAGAACCAACCACAGGGGTCAAACAAGAGTCAACATCGGGAGTTTTCTGAATCAGAGACATGTTCCCTGAAATATTTTAGATCATGAACACAGCTGATTTGTTTGATTTAGTGATGAACCGCTCCTGTAGACACTAATGAAGGCTGAGGAGACGTTTCAGCAGTTACATTAAGGTGTTATAAAGACGAACGCACAGCGAGGAGATAAGTTTTACTTTTGCTTTCACCAACAGACACAAGGGGGTGCTAAAAGCAAGCCAAAACTGCAAAATTCCCCTTTAAGAGACTTTGTGAATAAATTGCAACAAGGAACTTTGGTTCATCCCTTGAGTTGTGTACTCATTTTTGGATTAAATGATTGATAGATCAGAGTTCACTGGTTAACACAAGAAGTATTCCACCAAATGTATACAAATGAAGGGCATTTTAAGACACTTGCATAATTATTATTAGTCCAAGCTGAACCCTAGACTTACACTTAACCAATATGCAACTATTTATTGTTACCCAGAATAAAAGTTCTGTGATTCTGCTTCCCCCTCCGGTAGGCTATTGGCTAGAATTGATTCAAAATTACAAAGTTATGTTTGGAACAGTAAGGACCCTGGCCTTAAGTATTGCAGCTAAAAACAGCTAGAGGAGGATGTGGAAGTCCTAATTTTAAGTTCTGTCACTGGGCCTAAGGTTTGAGGAGTTTATCCTGCAGGTTAGATGATAAAATCAACCCTCTATAGTACGATATTGTGAGTGAGACATTATACTAGCAGAGAGATTTAAAGATTTTCTTTTTACAGGGGTGTCAACATTATGGTTAAATTTTGAGACACACGTTAGTGACATTTATGGTTGTAGAAACTCTTGGTCTCTTTGTCTTTTGTGCACTGGCTTCCCGTATATATGAACATTATTATTATTATTATTATTATGGAGCTATCATCAGCAATAATCTACTTCAGGTACCACGGCATCTTGGATGGACTTGATAGGTAACCTTAAGAGACTTCTCGCCGACCTGATTGGGATGGACTGACTGGTGGACACACGGGGGAAGGGTAGGTTTTGAGTTGATAACCTGTTTAGTGTTTGATGTGTTGTAACACTGTTGTAGCTTCCTAATAAAAATTAATGACAAAAAAGAAAAATACAGCTGGAAATTTGGTAATTTGGCACGGACATTCGCAGCATGTGCGTGTCTCCAAAAGGACCATTTTCTGAGCCATTTCAGGTACCAACAGAGTACCAGCTGGGCTATGTACTCAGAAATGCCCAGTAGAGTCGCTGAGTGGGACTTGTGGTTAACTCATGCAGATTGCTTGTAACTTAGTAGGAAATTATATTGACGTAGCCAAACCCCCAGTGAGTCATGACAAATGCCTGATCCAGGTTTCTTCCTGTTAAAGGGGAGTTTTTCCTCTCCACTGTCGCTGCATGCTTGCATACTATGGGGATTGCTGTAAAGTCTCTGACACAACAAGTCAGTGACTCGATGTAATCTGCTGGGTTTCCTTACATAGGAAACTTTTAACTAATTGGCATAATGAAGTGAACTCAATTGGAACGTTTACTTTGTGAAGTGCCTTGAGACGACTCGTCGTGATTTGGCGCTTTATAAATAAACTGAACAGAACTGCATTGAACTGGCATTTGTATAAAGAGTTGCTGGTGAAGCAGAATGGAAGCAAAATAAAAGAATCTGTTTTAAAATCGACATTTTTAAACTCCCAATGCCAAAAAATACAGTGGAATTCCTCCACAACGCCATGATTCACTATGCATTTTCTACAGAGCGATGTAAAAAACTGTGTTTCTTCTGGTCATTGAATGCCACATTATACATCACACAGCTGTTCTCCCGATTCTCCAAATCAATTGAATTATATCGTTTTTTGCCTGAATAAAACTTTTAATGTTATTATTGTTTGTGGATGCCTTCTGACGCTTACCAGTGACATCACAGCTGAGGCCGTTGTGATATGCTAATGTCTTAGCAAAGTCCTGAAAGGGCCAATTAGCCTTTCGCCGGCCCCGCCCCCAGAACGACTATTGTCCAATCACACATCATAGCAATCGTTAATATCCGACAACTCCAAACAAAATGATGAAGCTAAGCCTAATTTACTACGAGCATTAGCCTCGATAGTAGTCATGTCCCCTTCGTTTCCCTTCAGAACCTCCTCATCGAGCTCAACCAGCAACAGCCAAGCATGAGTGCTCCCCCCGCCCGCGGCTGGGCGGAGGTCCGCCTCCCAGACTATCCAAGACCCTTTTAGATAAGACACACCGTGCCGGCAAATCAGTGTAATATTACTTCAACCGTGTGTCTTATAGGGCGATGGTGGCAGAGGAGTTAAGTGGTCGCCTTGCAATCGGAAGGTCGCAGGTTTGAGACCCGCTCAGTCTGTCGCTGTCGTTGTGTCCTTGGGCAAGACACTTAACCCGCCTTGCCTGCTGGTGGTGTTCAGAGGGACCGGTGGCGCCAGTGTACGGCAGGCCTCGCCTCTGTCAGTGCGCCCCAGGGCAGCTGTGGCTATGATGTAGCTCATCCCCACCAGCGTGTGAATGAGAGTGTGAATGGGTGAATGACTGTTTGTGTTGTGAAGCGCCTTGGGGGGTTGTAGAACCCTAAGAAGGCGCTATACAAATACAGGCCATTTACCATTTATAAACGCACATTAAGCCTATTGGCGCAACAGAGGGTGGTGTCATGATCACGTGATGAATTAATGCCGAGCTCCGGCCGGGAACTATATTGAAAATGAAAGTAAACACGGGCTTAAGTTTCTTTTTGTTAACAGAACCAGCTGAGTTGATAAACTGGAGCGATGCAGAGCACCGGGAGCTTTTAGAGCTGCCTGCAGCTCAGATCATCTGACAGGTGACATCTGACAGCTCACAGGGACACCGCATCGCCGCCACTGCTCACCGATCCACGTGATCCCGGACGCCGCCTTCTCCCAAAACTCCCAACTCCTTGTTCCCTGCTACGCTTCGCTCAGCGGAGCCGACAGTAATATATCCCTCCACTGCATACTGTAACCCTTTTTGCCTCGATCTGGATGATATTGAGGAGAAATTGCTCCAAAAAATGTCGCTGACACGCATCTGTCTACTTCTTTCCATCGCGGAAATCTGCGGAGCTGCAATATTTGACCTACTTATTGTTGGACTTGACAACAGTAACTAAGGGGGGCGGGGCTCGGCGAAAGGTCAATTTTGTATGGAGGCACAACGGCTGAGCGGTCCGGGCCTTCGTATCTCCCAGTCACTTTTCCGACTACCAGAAATTTTTCCTATAGTGGAAACACGGCTATTATATTTGTAGGGGAAGCCATGTGATCTGGCTCAGTACGGTGGTGTGTATGGCAAAAAGAAGAGGTCCCAGCACTGAGCCTTGGGGAACCCCTTGTGTGCAGCAGAAGTGTGATCAAGCCAGGACTCACTGAATGACTGACCTATACCAGTTTCCTACCTGGAGATGCTTCACAGAGCTCCTAATTATAAGATGAATCAGCCAGCTGCATCTTGGTCAACCAAAACACTGTTTATGGTGAGAAGAGCGGTAAGATCACGTCATATATATCCCTAGAGCTTACTAATAAGTAGAATTAAAGAGATGAAAGGCTGGATTACAAATGTGTGTGAGAATTGTTCAAATGCCAATCTGCTTGGTGAAACTGAGAATCAAAACATCTGCATTATTGTCTCTGCTGGTTTGCAGAAACTGTGGGGGCACAAGCAGCTCATGGAGGGTCTGACCCAGATTTATGTTTCTGATTCAGTCAGACAGACTTTCGGCCACAATTCTCTCAGCCGGAGAACAGACGGCATGTCGCTGCGCCGTGTGGTTTGCATCTGAAGGTGGCAAGATCATTGCCCAATGTTTTTCTCTCTTCAGCTTCAGAGTGTTTCAACGTTTTCCTTTTGTTCTTGTCTTTCTCTTTTATATATCTGCTGACAGTTAGAGTGTGAATGCTTTGCAAGTTAAATATAGGCCTCAGCTAGACTTTCTCAGGGTGAAGATTTACCCAAATCGGCTCCTAAAAGCTAAATAACATTTTTCTACATTAGCGTGTGTCGTCCTCACTTCCTTCATAAGTTTATTTAACAACTTTCCCACTCGCTCCAGTGGACGGAGTGTTTTTAATGGCTTTATTTGGTGTTCCTGTCTTACTGCTCTGAAGTAAGAATGCCTCAGATTAGCTTTCTAGTTGTTCCAAATAAAATCAATCTGACTCATAGGCATGGTCGCAGTTAGAAAATCCACTTTATGTTTTAAATGTTTAATATATATATATTAATATATATATATATATCTCAGAATCAGAATCAGAAGGGTTTTATTGCCATATGTGCAAGAAATCACAACATTAGAAAAATGCTGCGGTACTTGGTGCAAAAAGAAAGATAAAAAAAATAAGAGATGAGCAAATATAGGAAGTAGTAATATACTTATGATAAAATAATTAATATAAAAGGTGGCAGTAATTAGAGAAGCAGCTACTATATACACAGTGTAGGTACTAATCAGAGTGGATCAGCTTCAGGTACAAACACAACACCGGGTCATGTGACTGGGTCCAAGCGACTGGAGTGGGCAGCCCTAGGATTGACATTCATGAGTCCAACAGCAGAGGGGAAGAAACTATTCTTGTGGCGAGAGGTTCTGGTCCGAATGGATCTGAACCTCCTGCCAGATGGGAGCAAGTCAAAGAGACAGTGACCAGGATGACACAGGTTAGCTATATAATGTATAAATAAATATACACTGCTCACAAAAATTAAAGGAGCACTTTAAAGAAACACATTAGATACATCAGATCTCAATATGAAGTTGGATATCTATACAAATAACCACAGGGCAATGTCTTAGGAACAAAAGGATGCCAAGTCTTTTAATGGAAATAAAAGTTTTCAGCCTACAGAGCAGGGCTCAATTGTGTAGACACCCTAAAATCAGAGTGAAATGAAGATGTGGCAGGCTAGTCCATTATTTCAAAAACTTAATTTCTGCAACTCAAAATGCTTTTCAGTATCTTGTGTGGCCCCCACGAGCTTGTGTGCATGCTTGACAACGTCGGGGTATGCTCCTAATGAGACAACGGATGGTGTCTTGTGGCATTTCCTCCCAGATCTGTGTGAGGGCATCCCTGAGCTCTTGTACAGTCTGAGGAGCAGCCTGGCGCCGCCTAATGGACCGAAACATAATGTCCCACAGATGTTCTATTGGGTTTAAGTCAGGGGATCATGAAGGCCATTCAATTGTTTAAATTCCTTCATCCTCCAGGTACTGCCTGCATACTCTTGCCACATGAGGCCGGGCATTGTCGTGCATTAGGAGAAAACCAGGACCTACTGCATCAGCGTAGGGTCTGACAAAGGGTTCAAGGATTTCATCTGGATACCTTATGGCAGTCAGAGCACCATTTCCTAGGCAGTAGAGGTCTGTGCGTCCCTCCATGGATATGCCTCCCCAGACCATCACTGACCCACCACCAAACCTGTCATGTTGAACAACGTTGCAGGCAGCATAACGTTCTCCTTGTCTTCTCCAGACTCTTTCACGTCTATCACAGGTGCTCAGGGTGAACCTGCTCTCGTCTGTAAAAAGTACAGGGCGCCAGTGGCGGACTTGCCAATTCTGGTGTTCTTGAGCAAATGCCAGTCGAGCTCTACGGTGCTGGGCAGTGAGCACAGGGCCCACTACAGGACGTCGGGCCCTCAGGCCATCTTCATGAAGTCTGTTCCTGATTGTTTGGGTAGAGACATTCACACCAGTGGCCCTCTGGAGGTCATTCTGTAGGGCACGAGCAGTGCTCAGCCTGTTCCACCTTGCACAAAGGAGCAGGTATCGGTCCTGCTGATGGGTTGTGGACCTTCTACGGCCCTGTCCAGCTCTCCGAGAATAACCGCCAGTCTCCTGAAATCTCCTCCATGTTCTGGAGATTGTGCTGGGAGACACTTTAAACCTTCTTGCTGCAGCACGTGTGGATGTGCCATCCTGGAGAAGTTGGACAACCTGTGCAACTTCTGTAGGGTTAAGGAATCGCCTCATACTGCCAGTAGAGATAATTACTCAAGCCAAAACTAGCACGAGTGGAAAACCAGCCAAAAAAGATCAAGAGGGAGAAACTTAAAATGACCTCCACATGTTAAACCAGTCCTGTTTTGAGGGTTTTGTAATTGTTGCCACTTTAGTGCACCTGTCGTTAAGTCCATGAACACCAATACAGCTGAAAGTGATTAACAATGCCCTCAGCTGCTTAATCAACCAGAAAATTATCAGACAGGTGTTTCTTTAATTTTTGTGAGCAGTGTATAATATAAATATTACAAGTAGATCCTTTCCATCTTGTTTGTGTCTGATCTAATCAGCCTGCGTTTCATTTCATTTAACTGGGGACAAAAAAACTACAAAAAAAATAAATCCCCAAAATACAGAGATGCTTCAACAAGTTAATTATCATTACCTCACATAACATTATTAACGTTAATTATCTGTTATTATTAATATTATTATTGTTGTTATTGTTATAGTTGTTGTTAATTTACATGAAATTATAATGCTTATTGCTCTGAATTCATGAAAACTTCAAAATAGAAAACTTTTATTTGAATGTGGAAGTTAAAATTTAGAATAGTAGCAGTTATAGAATTGTCTGACTGAAGGAAAACGTCGGCTTGTGTCTTTTGCCCCTTAAGTGTTTCACTTTAGCTCTGATCCATGTTTGTGGTTAACAGAGTTAAGTTCTGCTTGTGTGTGTGTGTGTGTGTGTGGGGGGGGGGGTTATATTACAAAAGACATATCTTCACATTATACAACATTTATATATGTACGTATATATATATATACACACATATATATATATATATATATATATATATATATATATATATATATATATAACAGGTTTTATATCACGAGAAGGCTTAACTACAGTGACCTTGAAATGCTGTGGTACGTATCTGTTTATGTTTGCATGACTTTGCTGCTCTGCAAACACTCAGAACCTCTGACTCTAGTTTCGCTGTAAAAGTGGTACCGTAGCTACTCAAAGCTGTTGATTCTGCTGCTGTATCTGAAATGGAACAAGACAAGAGAGCAGGATCGATGTAACAACTCGTTTGCTGTACTAAACATGTGAGATTAACACTGAGAAAATTGGGGGTACTTGCAGAGACGGTTGGTAATTTTCTGTTTTCACTACCCTTTTTGTTGCACACATGTATTCCACAACCTTCTTCATATCTGGACAGCTTCTGCTGAGAGTTCCTGTGGTGATGCGAGCTGGCCTGCAGGTGAAACCCCCTCCATGTGCTATGGTAATCTCCTCTGTCTGCAGGGGCTGAAACTTCGGCTCTGAGCTAAAAGGAAACCCTGCAGCCCCGGTGGGAAGTTTGAAGTGTTGGATGGTTCCCATGATAGCAAAGGCCATGCCTAACTAAACACACCTCATGCCCTCAAGACTGTTTAATCATCTCAGTGATACAAATGAGTAAGACATTTTTAAAGCATCAGAGAAATATGAGAGAAGACTTGTTCAGAATTCAAAAGAGCAGAAGTCTGAAGAACACCTATCCTGTCAAAGAGAGAACATTTTTTTAAAATGTGGGGCAAATATGATGCATTTGGCACTAAATGGTTAAAATAAGTCAAAATTTGAATATCTTTGCAGAAGGATGTCATGTTGGAAGCACGAACAAGCCCAGTAGTAGTGTTTCTGTTCCCCATCCTGCAGACGGCTTCAGGGCGCCCTGACCAAAACAGGCCAGTTTGTTCTACTCAAGATTATTTTCAGGCCCTCTGAATACAGAGGGTGGGAAACAGGGAGGGGGTGACAGCAGAATCAGACCCAGAGGAGGGGTGGGGGGGTAAATAAAGATAAACTTCAATAGAATAGAATAGAATAGACTTTATTGATCCCGCAGTGGGGAAATTCACTTGTCACAGCAGCACCATCACTCAAAAGAATAATTAGAAGAAAGATAAAAACAAGGATACATGTATATACACATAGGCAGTAATAGTATTGTAATCTTAGATCACTAAAAAAAACCACAAATAAAAGATGGAAGTTTTAGTAACTTTACTTTGCAATAAGGGTTCCTTTATTAAAGTTAAAGTCCCATTAGTCCAGTGGTTCTCAATTACTTTTGGTGAAGCCCCCCCTAGGGTACATAGATTTTTTCGCGACCCCCCCCCCGCCCCGCGGGGTAATGTGCGAGCGGGGGGGAGGGGGGGTCTACTTTGAATTGGCCCCCAAAACGCATAGAAACGGCCCTTGGTGTGGGACTGAGTTTTGAAGGTGATTTGAATTGTATCAACTAAATAAATATTACATGCTTATAAGTTATTGCTTTATAAAGTTACAAACGTGTAGTGGGATAAATCTGCCTGCATTTTCCTTTTCAAGCACTTTGTTTTATTTTTTTATGCAACCATTTTCCTGTCTGTATTTTAGCTGCATCTCCTCTCAGTCCTCCAGAAAAACGGCTGCCTGGCTTCATTTTTCACGATTTAAGCAGATCAAAGAGATCTGTGAAACATAGCAGAGTGCGCTGCGCTCGCTGCTGCGCCAGTGAGGTAAAGTCGCAGAAGCACGGGTGATGGAGCGCAGCAGCGGAGCGTCAGACACAAATAAAAGACAGAAAGTTCTTGTATTTTTAATTCCAGAACTTGACAGGATGTCCAGACAGACCTCTGAATCCCTCTGTCAGCGCTTCTCTTCAGCGCTCCTCACATGACATTTGCGCACAGCAGGTGACCAGTTCACGCAGAGCAGAATGTGCGCTCGGGCGGCAGCAGGTGGAATGTTAATTCAAGTGAAATCGTTTAACTGTGTTGTTTATATGTTACTGGGGAACTCTGGTCAGCTTGTGTGGGATAAATATTAATGAAAAAAGAATGGATATTTAACGGTTTTATTGAATATTTATTATTATTTTAAAAATAAGCGAAAATTGATCATGCTGCCTCTGGCTGCGAACAAATGATTCTTTCCATTTGTCATGTAAGAAAGAAAGGAAGTTATGTTCAGAAAAAAACATTTTATTTAAATAAAATTAAACAGTGGTGCAGGGCACCTCAGGGAAACAAAGATGAGGCATCTTTTTAACATGACCATGTTCAATAGGGCTGTTTATACGTCACTCTACCAAACAAAAAATATAAATGAAACAAAAAGTAAGAAAAATCTAAATTTCTCTTCCATGGAACATTTGCACTGTTTCCATGAAATAAAATCCATGTTTGGACTTTTTCTGTGTTCACAAATCAGTTCGTGCATGTATTCTGGAATCTGTTTTACTCTCCGTTGGGGAAGCTCCGAGCGCGGTGGAGGGAGGGGTTGGGGGGGTCGGGTGCTGTGCGCCGCGCCCCGTCCTGCTCCTCCTCCGCGCCCTCCAAGGGGGGCGCGCCCCACTAATTGAGAACCACTGCATTAGTCCAACCATGGATTTGAACACACAACCTCTCCGTCTCAGGGTAGACACTCATACCACTAGGCCACTGAGCTGGTATTAACGTTACTTAGAGCATTATTAGGCATTAATAAACAAAAGATCCCTTTATTTAAGTTCCCAATATTGTTAACTATGAAGTGTCTTTAAGGTTAGGACAAAGGACTGAGGGTGTGTGTGTGTGTGTGTGTGTGTGTGTGTGTGTGTGTGTGCTTAGTAATGCATTACTTACTATTAAGCAGTTGTTAATACTTTATTTACTAGTTTATTAATGCTTAATAATGCACTAAGTAATGTTAATAAAGGAACCCTTATTGTAAAGCTTTTTGGGGCACATTGCTCAAGTTGGACTCTGAGTTCTAGGTAGGTTTCCTGGTCCTCAGACTCACCAGATTTCATCATTTTCTGTAAGTCCAAATATAAAACAGTGAAAAGAGCGTGAACTCCCATGGACTCTGTAATCTGTCCTTTACTGGAAATAGTACAGAGAATACAGAGGCTCCAGAGGGGGTCTAAGCACTCAACAATTTTCTATAGGGACTTAAGAGGGAGGGTGTTGTGTGAAGTGGGTGCCTCCCTCACTCGTGGTCGTGCGTGGGAGGGAGGTCATGGACCCACCCTCCCTGTGGATTGCACAGTCTGACTGTGAGGGGGAGAAATAACAGGGTGAACAAGCCTGAGGGCAACGCTGTGCTACCACCCTCTAATCACAGCTGCCTTATTCACATGTGGACCCAACAGTGTAGAGCACCGTAGCATCAAGTCAAACCTGGTGGTGGGACGCATGCAGAGGCCAGGAGCCGCCAACACACAGAGAACGGTGTGAAAACGCCAAAGGGTCAGCTAAAGTGTAACTGTGTTGAACTTTGGCACAGGAATCTCAGTTGCACCATTATAAAGAACAGAACACAGGAAGTTCGATTCAATTCAGTTCAGTTTATTTATTCACAACTCAAGTCGTCTCAAGGCACTTTACAAAGAAAACATTCCAGTTGAACATTTTTAAACAGTGCACTGAGGTTATAATTTCAGTTAGTTAAACGTTGTGCTGAAAGCTAAAAAATAAAGTTAAATATTGCTGCATTTATTATGTCTGTCTGAGGACATCACACTTAAAGGCTACGTTTAATGAGAAACTGTTTTTTACTTGTTATTTGTGAAATATAATCGGTCACTCTGAGTTTCTATCCCTATCTCCTGCATTAGTTGCAGATAGAAAAACGACGGGAAAACACTCAGATTAGAAAATCACACAAACATTCATGGACTCACCCATCTAGACTCACGACGGGGAAGGCTGGTGTTGGTTTAGCGTCCAGGAAACAGCAGAGAACGTCTCGGCTAGTAGAAGCTAACCGTTAGCATTAGCAACTCCACCACACAGCAGAACTCCTCCAGGCTTGTGTTATTTGTGGAGATAAAACATCAAAGTTACAGAGTGAAAATAGTCATTGCTAGTCATATTGCTGTTAGCCAATCAGAGGCAAGATGTCAGAATATGAAGGAAATAATGAGTAGACTCCAAATCCTGCTGTTTTCTGCTGCCTTTTCCTGCAACATTTACTTCCTGAAACAGGAGCGCCAGAGCTTTTTTCCCTCAAAGATCCACTCAAAGGGCATTTATTTAAACTAGGAACCACTGCTAATGTATTTAAAAAATAAGTTATCTTTACTGAAAGATTAGCTAGTTGTGCTCAATAACCTTTACTAATGGCTCTTTTTCACCAGCGCCTGCTCAGTGCAGCTCGGCTCTGCGTGGTTTTTCCCCTAGTGACGGATACGTGGTTACCGCCCCTTTTTTAGAACCTGTGGATCCAAGCGTACTGCATAGTAGTGATGCGCGGGTTAGAGTTTTTTTCAACCCGCGGGTACCGCAGATTTCAAAAAGTCTAACCCGCACCAAACCGCCCCGCATCACTTTGTCTAGTTTTACAACCCGCCCCGCCCCGCCCCATTTAAAACACGTTATAATATTGAGCTTCTTACCTCGCTGACTCTTTCCCAAACACGCGATTAGTTTGTCCCTCCTTTCTTTTAAGAATGTAAACTCCCAAACGAATTTTATCCAAAATATCTTCCTCTATCGTTTTGTTGATGTGGCTGCCTGCCACCTGCTTGGAGCGCACTTCGCTGCCTCGTTCTACGTGCCTACGTCATAGGGTCAAAGGTTATCTGCACGTTATAACGTTTTAAAACATGACCGTGTTTAAAAAACTGTCTTAAATATTATGTTTTACAAAATTAAGCATTGATTAATGTCTTTATCTTCAGTGTGGATATCTATATAATATATATATTTGATGAACCCGCCCCAAACCGCACCGCACTGAATTAATAATTTATTAACCCAACCCAACCCGACCCGCGGGTAACCCGCGGTACCCGCGGGTTGGAAGACAACCCGCGCATCACTACTGCATAGG
>SSNS01000134.1:139377-144377 GCA_006937985.1 Aphyosemion australe
TCCTCTTTATTTCCCACACACAGAAAATGAAAGGCATTCCATCTGTGACATCTATGAGCTCTCATGCGTGGTCATAAACAATCGTGTAAACAGCATTAAGTCATTACAGCTACAGGCGAGGCTTGTCGGAACCTGTCTGCCTGTTGTCACGGTTACTTATTATGACGACTGTACACCAGTGATGGATGGAAACGCCTACAGCTTTCAAAGCTACTGAAACTCATATTTCATTTTCTAAACACACCTATGCAATTCCCATGAAGGCAGTTTGGGTTAATACATGCATGTTTATGTGTGTGTACATGAACACACAACGATACACTCACGCACACGCACGCACGCACGCACGCACACACACACACACACACACACACACACACACACACACAGGTCAGGGCTGAGTGTGCAGGTGACCTGGACCTCCCATCACTAGACATTCATCTTCAGGAAGCAAAAAAGGAAGCGGCTGTGAAAACCTGTCAGCAGGACTTTTTAGCAGCTCGTGGACATTACAACACGCTGGGAAACAGATCTATCAGAAAACACGGCTGAGGACAAGTGAGGTAAAGGTTTATGAGGTGCCACTTGGAAAGGCGAACGGTCAGAATTAAACAGCAAGATTTTGGGTACAGTAAGCTTGTCAAAGGAGAAGATAGATGGGAGTTCATTATTCAAAGTCATGTTTTCACCATTTCATTAATACATTTATTAATGTTAAAACTCCCAACAAAATATTTAGCTAGCAAGCTACAGTGTTTGCGAAAACACGTCGGACAGTCGGACATTACCGACGTGATTTAATATTGTCCGACGAAAAACTTCACATCGTCGGACATTATGACCAACGCCGTGCGTCTACTCTGAACGTGCCAAAATAAAATAAACTTCCTGAAAACTGCAGACTGTTTGTTGACTTCCCCCTCAAAAGATCTAGTTTCTACATATATTTCATTATTTATTTGGACTCAGCGTAGCGGGTCTTCTTTTGGGCGGAGAGGATGGACAGCGGCAGAGCGCTGATTACTGATGCGCTCCGCCGGGCAGCTGCGTCGTGCGCACGGCCACAGACATTCACAAAGTGGCGCCACCCAAAAAAAAACATAATTAACACGCGATCGTTCACGTTTGCTCATACTCTCTTTCATTGTGCCTGACGCGCTATGCTGCTGCAGGGATCATCTCCCGTGCATCGGTGACGTCACCTCACTGGCGCGGCCGCACATTCCGCTATTTTTGCGGTCGACGGATCTTTTTGATCGGCTAATTTCAAAAGTAACTTGTGAGGTGAAAAGTAAGAAGCCAGGCAGCAGTTTTTCTGGAGGATTGAGAGGAGATGCAGCTAAGAGACAGCAGGACAGGAAATAGTCGCATAAAAAACAAAACAGTGTTTGAAAAGGAAAATGTAGGCAGATATGTCCACTACACGTAATTTTATAATAATAATAATTTATAAGCATGTAATATTTATTTATTTGATACAATTCAGATCACCTTCAAAACTCAGTCCCACACCCAGGGCCGTTTCTAGGCATTTCGGGGACCACGGCACAGTGCAACCCCCCCCCCCAAAAAAAAGAGATAATTTCTTCATATTGTGATATTTGTGATGAACTAAATCGTCAGACAGAATGACATTTTGTCCTTAACAGCAGTTTATTAGAGTAGTTTAACAAACAGCTGAAATAAACCCGCATCTCCAACTTCCAGTTTCACCTCAACCAGCCACAGCGTCTCTTAAAGGAACAGTAACACCAGGCTACAACATCAGTCACAGAAAGCCTTTATGGATCATTACAATATTTAGAAATATTTTCATATATAATATGTTGTTTCTGGTGTTTCATAATCATTTATAATAATTATATGATCTCTAATAGTTTCCTAATAAATTCTGTTAATCCTCATTTTATGAATTTGGCAGAAAATCACATTGATGGTTCTTTTTTCAAATTATGTCAACAGATTATTGTCACAATAAAAATATGTATAATATGTAAAGGTCAGAGGTCACTACAATACCCACTGTTAAATAGATACAAGTCTGAAGCCCGCGAGGATTTTGTCCTACGTGGTTCAAAAATGTCCTGCGTGAGACGCTCTCACGTCTACCAGTTTGGCAGGCATGGCTGAAAAGTTTTCGCAAACACTGCCTTAATCTAACTGCTGTAATGTCTCCTCAGCCTTCATTAGTGTCTACAGGAGCGGTCCATCACTAAATCAAACAAATCAGCTGTGTTCATGATCTAAAACATGCAGGAAGCAGACTGCAGCACCAGGNCTGACTGACTGACTGACTGACTGACTGAGTGAGTGAGTGAGTGAGTGACTGAGTGAGTGAGTGAGTGACTGAGTGAGTGGTGAATGAGTGAGTGACTGAGGGAGTGAGTGAGTAAGTGAGTGGTGAATGAGTGAGTGAGTTAGTGAGTAGTGAGTGAGTGAGTGAGTGAGTGAGTGAGTGAGTGAGTGAGTGACTGACTGACTGACTGACTGACTGAGTAAGTGAGTGAGTAGTGAGCAAGAGAGTGAGTGAGTGGTGAATGAGTGAGTGAGTGAGTAAGTGAGTGAGTGTGTGAGTGAGTAGTGAGCGAGTGAGTAAGTTAGTGAGTGAGTGACTGAGTGACTGACTGACTGAATGAGTGAGTGAGTGAGTGAGTGAGTGAGTGAGTGAGTGACTGAGTACGTGACTGAGTGAGTGGTGAATGAGTGAGTGACTGAGTGAGTGAGTGAGTGAGTGAGTGAGTGACTGAGTGAGTGGTGAATGAGTGAGTGACTGAGGGAGTGAGTGAGTAAGTGAGTGGTGAATGAGTGAGTGAGTTAGTGAGTAGTGAGTGAGTGAGTGAGTGANCAGTGTTTGCGAAAACACGTCGGACAGTCGGACATTACCGACGTGATTTAATATTGTCCGACGAAAAACTTCACATCGTCGGACATTATGACCGACGCCGTGCGTCTACTCTGAACGTGCCAAAATAAAATAAACTTCCTGAAAACTGCAGACTGTTTGTTGACTTCCCCCTCAAAAGATCTAGTTTCTACATATATTTCATTATTTATTTGGACTCTCAGCGTAGCGGGTCTTCTTTTGGGCGGAGAGGATGGACAGCGGCAGAGCGCTGATTACTGATGCGCTCCGCCGGGCAGCTGCGTCGTGCGCACGGCCACAGTAACATTCACAAAGTGGCGCCACCCAAAAAAAAACATAATTAACACGCGATCGTTCACGTTTGCTCATACTCTCTTTCATTGTGCCTGACGCGCTATGCTGCTGCAGGGATCATCTCCCGTGCATCGGTGACGTCACCTCACTGGCGCGGCCGCACATTCCGCTATTTTTGCGGTCGACGGATCTTTTTGATCGGCTAATTTCAAAAGTAACTTGTGAGGTGAAAAGTAAGAAGCCAGGCAGCAGTTTTTCTGGAGGATTGAGAGGAGATGCAGCTAAGAGACAGCAGGACAGGAAATAGTCGCATAAAAAACAAAACAGTGTTTGAAAAGGAAAATGTAGGCAGATATGTCCACTACACGTAATTTTATAATAATAATAATTTATAAGCATGTAATATTTATTTATTTGATACAATTCAGATCACCTTCAAAACTCAGTCCCACACCCAGGGCCGTTTCTAGGCATTTCGGGGACCACGGCACAGTGCAACCCCCCCCCAAAAAAGAGATAATTTCTTCATATTGTGATATTTGTGATGAACTAAATCATCAGACAGAATGACATTTTGTCCTTAACAGCAGTTTATTAGAGTAGTTTAACAAACAGCTGAAATAAACCCGCATCTCCAACTTCCAGTTTCACCTCAACCAGCCACAGCGTCTCTTAAAGGAACAGTAACATCAGGCTACAACATCAGTCACAGAAAGCCTTTATGGATCATTACAATATTTAGAAATATTTTCATATATAATATGTTGTTTCTGGTGTTTCATAATCATTTATAATATGATCTCTATTAATTTCCTAATAAATTCTGTTAATCCTCATTTTATGAATTTGGCAGAAAATCACATTGATGGTTCTTTTTTCAAATTATGTCAACAGATTATTGTCACAATAAAAATATGTATAATATGTAAAGGTCAGAGGTCACTACAATACCCACTGTTAAATAGATACAAGTCTGAAGCCCGCGAGGATTTTGTCCTACGTGGTTCAAAAATGTCCTGCGTGAGACGCTCTCACGTCTACCAGTTTGGCAGGCGTGGCTGAAAAGTTTTCGCAAACACTGAAGCTAAATGTTTCATTTGGAGTTAAATAATTATTTTACAAAAAAAATATTTAGTTTGAAAACTAAATATTTAGGTCAGACCTAAATATTTATTTTCCAAACTAAATATTCATGTCAGAACTAAATATTTAGTTTGATAAACAAATATTTAGTTTTGGAAATAATAGTCTGACCTGGACATTTAGCTTCCAAACTAAATATTTACCTCTAAAATAAATATTTAGCTGGGACCTAAATATTTAATTTTTATCTAAATATTTAGTTCATAAACTAAACATTTACGTATTTCGCAACATATATATTTAGTTTGGGGAATAAACATTTAGGTCTGACCTAAATATTTAGTTTGAGGTTAAAGATTTAGTTTGTAAACTAAATATTTAACTCCAAACTAAATATCTATTTTGTGAAATACATTTTTAGTTTATGAACTAAATATTTAAGTTATATTTGTCATTTCTGAGAATTACACTGTGATCAGTTAGATGATGCTCATGCTCTCAGCTACCATCACACCCGATTTGAGCTCAGTAGCTGTAAAACGGACCTTTCTGTGTTTGCTGATGTTGATCAGCTGTGGCGGCCATCTTGAACTAGGTTGATTTACCATATTTATTGGCTGTAGATGAATATTTTCTTTAAATATCCATCCAGTAGTTCATGTGTGTGTTTTGCTAACACTAATGTCAGACAAGCACAAGCACACTCAGACACAGGCACAAACACTGTTGCCTAGCAACAACATGCATTTACTGATGTTTG
>SSNS01000134.1:154377-184377 GCA_006937985.1 Aphyosemion australe
GCTATCGCAGATCTTTTATCCCCTCTGCAGTAAGAGTGTATAACTCCTCAGTTTAAGCTGTACTGGTATCATCCTGGTACACAATAACACCAATGCAATATTCAGTATGTGTTCTATAATTGTGCAATACCGGATTCACATTGTTGTCTGTGTTTCTTACAGTATGCTGCATAGTGTTGGTACCAAGTTTGTTTTCATCTTTTATTTGTGTTTTTTTTAGTGATCTAAGATTACAATACTAGATTACTGCCTATGTGTATATAGATGTATCCTTGTTTTTATCTTCTTCTAATTACCCTTTGAGTGATGGTGCTGCTGTGACAAGTGAATTTCCCCACTGTGGGATCAATAAAGTCTATTCTATTCTATTCTATTCTAAAAGCAGTCATATACAGGTGAACTGGGTAAATTTGATTATGGTTTAAAAGTTCATTTATGTCAGTATTTAACATTCCATGCAAAACCAGATGTTTCAGCCTTTATTTGTTATAAAAGTGATGATTATGGTTCACAGCTGATGAAAACCCCACATTCAGAATCTCAGACAATTAGAATATTGTGAAAAGGTTCAATATTCTTGACTCAAAGTGTCACACTCTAATCAGCTGATGAATCCAGAACACCTGCAAAGGGTTCCTGAGCCTTTAGATGGTCTCTCAGTCTGAGCTGGATTACTGACATAAATGACTTTTGCATCAGATTCTCTTTTATTGTTTCACCTGTAAATAAAACTGTGGTAATGATATATTATTAAAACATTCGTTAAATGTATAAATCAAAGTCTTAATACATTTAGTCCAAATGAGTTTTTAAACACTTTAAGAATTAGATGCCTGAAGAATATTTAAAACATTTTGGTAAATGCTGTCAAACATGAAAGTTAAACTCTTATAATTTAATCTAACATTTTTAATACTCAGAATTTCAGACACTTTTCACGTTCATATTAAACAATAATATGTATCTTTATAAAAGATGTTCATATCAAATAAATAGTTTTATTTATTTTATATGGGAATTTCAGAGTCAACATGTTTTATTGTTACTTAGTGCATTATTAAGCATTAATAAACAAAGGATCCCTTTATTAAAGTTCCCAATATTGTAACTATTAAGTGTCCTTAACGTTAGGATGGGGGGGGGTCTGCACATTAATGAATTACTTCTTATTAACAATAATATTAAGCAGTTTTTAATGCTTTGTTAGTTTATTAATGCTTAATAATGCACTAAGTAACGTTAACAAAGGGACTCTTATTATTATTAAACTGTAACCAATTTAAATTTAAAAGTTTTAGCATGCATGTCATGCTGCACCGGAAACAAATTCCACCAACTTGTTGTGTGGTCATTAATAAATGAATCTGAATCTTTTTGTTTGCTGGAGGCCAATCCAGAAAACAAAGAAAAAATAATAAAGCAGTCATGACATGAATAAACACCTTTAAGACAAGCTGGCTGCACAGTGGCGCAGTGGTTAGCGCAGTTGCCTTGCAGCAAGAAGGTTCTGGGTTCACATCCCAGCCTGGGGTCTTTCTGCATGGAGTTTGCATGTTCTCCCTGTGCACGCGTGGGTTCTCTCCGGGTACTCCGGCTTCCTCCCACAGTCCAAAAACATGACTGTCAGGTTGATTGATCTCTCTAAATTGTCCTTAGGTGTGTGTGTGGTTGTTTGTCCTGTGTGTCTCTGTGTTGCCCTGTGATGGACTGGCATCCTGTCCAGGGTGTACCCCGCCTGTTTGCCCGATGACTGCTGGACATAGGCACCAGCCACCCGCGACCCTGTTCGGATAAGCGGCTACAGAAAATGGATGGATGGACTTATTGCAAACATCAAAAAGTAAAAATAATAGTCTAAGTTTTCTGTAGTTTTCCTCAAAATGTGGAGGTTTGGTTAAAATATGCTAACTTTCTTTTTTCATTAAATGAACCACAGTGACATCGCTAAAGACATTAATATGGAATTAACTGAATGAATCAAGTTAAAATGTGGTTTTAATGTTGTGGAAAAACATGAACCAACATTCCGAACAGACTCGTCCTCTGGCCGCTAGATGGCGCCACTCCGCCAGAGCGTCGCCGTCCGTCTGAACGACGGGACGTCTGAAAGGCTTTTTATTGCAAATAGATCCGAACACAAACATCATCATGAGGCAGGAAAAGCTGCTCGGGATGAAATTACAACGAGATGATGACATTTAAAGAGCAGGTTGTGTGTCGTAAAGCTGTTTGTCAGGTCGTAAATATTGTGCTAATAAGCACCTCTGCTAAATGCTTTGTGTGTGTGTGTGTGTGTGTGTCATGCTGTTATGATTCATGATATCTTAAATGACATGTTATATTAAAGGTTCAGCTTCTGTCTAAGATTCATGACGCTGGTGTGTGTGTGTGTGTGTGTGTGTGTGTGTGTGTGTGTGTGTTTATCATCCACTTTTTTCTTCCTTTTTTAATTATCAGGTTTAGATCATGAGAAAATGTTTAAGTTTTCACTGAAAATATTTGACTGCAGCAGCTCCTCTGATTCCGTTTGTGACTGAACAAAAGAGGCTGATCAGCATCATCCACCTCCTCCTCCTCCTCCTCCTCACGCTCTATTCAGCTCCTGCAAAGCGATCATGCTCTCCTCACCTGGGATTCAGAACTAATCAGGCATCCACAAGGAAACAAACGTGTTAAATGTGTGCGTAAAGTGCGTAAAAGTGGGCCGATTTGTTTGGAGCACTTCCTTATTTTACCGATTTTAACGGGAAAAGAAAGAATAGAATAAAGTAAAACGTGTATTTTATTGTTTTAAATTGTTTTTATGACAGGAAACCATTAAAAAAACCGCTTTTGTGAGCCGAACATCGGGAATCTGCTTTGGAGGAAAGTTCTGCCCCTTTTACCTTGACCTAAATAATAATAATAATAATAATAATAATAATAATAATAATAATAATAATGATGATAATAATAATAATAATAATAATAATAATAATAATAATAATAATAATAATAATAATAATAATAATAATAATAATAACAAATTTTTATTATTATTATAAAAACATTTTATTGCGACCCACACAAGGCGTCGGGCCTGTTTCCAATCTGAAGACATGCGCGATGAATTTGGGAAATCATCTGCAGCTTTTGCTGGTAGCCCACCCGGACTCAGACACACACACGCGCGCGCGCGCAAGCACACGTGTCTGGCCCGGAGTTATCAATACCATTAGAGGCAGGAAATGTGGGAATCCCCAACAAAGGAGCTCCATCATTAAACACAAACATCCAGAAACGCTTTTATGTGCAGCGCGTGAAAATGTGTAAAATCACAATCCTGCTCTGAGTTTAGGACGATAATCTGCAAGTTTATAACAGGTCAAATGTATTATTTCGTTCCCTGGAAAACCCAAGATGTACCTTCCTTTGGTTAAGTTTACTGCGGAGGCCGTTCGTTGTTATTATTATTCATTTGTTTTTATTTGATCTCTCCTGCGGCATTAATTATTGTTATCACACAATCACAACACAAAACCCGTCTTTCCCGTTTCATCCTCTGACTGAAAACGTGCATTGTGAGTCAAGTGCGCGCGTGAAGCAGGATTTGTGTCTAGACCCTGCCTCACGTTGGAGGACCGCGGGGATTTCCCCTCTTGTCTGATTCTGACTTCCAGAAAAATAAAATATTTGATTTGACTGATTCGGTGTTGAACATTAATTAGGTTTTATTTAAGAAAAAAAATCTCTGTCTTCTGCTAAAACGAGTTTCTTTTTTGTGTTTCTATTTGATACAGGTGTTTGGTTACCATGGCGACGATCCGCTTGCAGGAGATTTAGCATTTCTCTTGCTAGATCCAGCTGTTATCTTCTGCAATATGACGTCAGTACCGTGACGAAATCAGGAGGAAAACTGCTTCTTCCTCTGACTCCCTCTAAGATCTCTGGTGTGTGGTGTCCATGGTGATGATGATGATGAAGGTGATGATGATGATGATGATGATGATGATGATGATGATGAAGGTGGTGGTGATGAAGGTGATGATGTAGATGAAGATGATGAAGGTGATTATGATTATGATGATGTTGATTATAATGATGAAGGTGATGATGATGAAGAAGGTGATGATGATGATGATGATGATGATGAAGGTGATGATGATGATGATGTTGATGATGATGAAGGTGATGATGATGAAGAAGGTGATGAATGTGATGATGATGAAGATGAAGATGATGAATGTGATGATGATGATGGTGATGATGATGATGGTAATGATGATGGTGATGATGATGAAGGTGATGATGATGAAGATGATGATGGTGATGATGATGATGGTGATGATGATGAAGGTGATTATGATGATGTTGATGAAGATGATGAAGGTGATTATGATGATGGTGATGATGATGAAGATAATGAAGGTGATGATGATGAAGATGATGATGGTGATGATGATGATGAAGGTGATTAGGATTATGATGATGTTGATGATGATGATGAAGGTGATTATGATGATGGTGATGATGAAGGTGATGATGATGATGGTGATGATGAAGGTGATGATGATGATGAATGTGATGATGAAGAAGGTGATGATGATGATGATGATGATGAAGACGATGAAGGTGATGATGATGATGATGAAGATGATGAAGGTGATGATGATGATGATGATGATGATGATGATGATGAATGTGATGATGCACAGACTCCGTTTCTCTCCCTCTGCTCCTCTGCGCTCCTTTCATTGGTCAGGAGCCTTCCACTCGTGACGTCACTTCCACCCGACCTCGCAGCAAAGCAACAGAATGATCGCAGAGCACGCTGGACATCTCAGAGGACGCTCACGAACTTTTTACGCACCAACGATTTTACGCTCTTATGCACCAGAAATCACACTCGGAGCTGATGCCTTTGCGCTCCGCAGAGTGTGTGCGTGCAGTCGGATTCGTGCCTTCTCGTGAGGAGAAATGGAGCGCGCGTGAGTTGTGTTGAGTGCGTCCGGAGAGGAGCTGTCCCTCACCCACCTGTTGCCAGGTGGCCTCACCCGCCTCACCTCTACTATGACATTGGGGCTGGGGGATCTCATCATGGAGGATGTTGTTATTGACGTGGTGGGAGAAGGACTCAGAGACAGCGGAGAGGAGCGGCTCTCGCCTCGGATCGAACGCGACCGCAGCGCGGAGTCCTCCAGCAGCCAGACCGAGGACCAGGACGGCCCCCCTCCCGCTAAAACCAAGAGCCCCGCGTCGGTGAAGCCCCCCTACTCCTACATCGCTCTGATAACCATGGCCATCCTGCAGAGCCCCAAGAAGCGCCTCACCCTCAGCGAGATATGCGACTTCATCAGCCACCGCTTCGCCTATTACCGGGAGAAGTTCCCCGCCTGGCAGAACTCCATCCGACACAACCTGTCGCTTAATGACTGCTTTGTAAAGATGCCCCGGGAGCCCGGGAACCCCGGGAAGGGGAACTACTGGACGCTGGATCCCAACTCCTCCGACATGTTTGAGAACGGGAGCTTCCTGCGGCGGAGGAAGCGCTTCAAGCGGCAGCATTTTCGCTTCGACCCGCTGAAGGAGCAGCACCTGGAGCCCAGCGCGCTGCACGGCTTTGCGCACGGCGCGTACGGGCTCGGCGCGGCTGCCCTGCAGCTGCCTGGTCTGGAGATTTACCCCTTCCTCCATCCGCACTCCCCACCGGCGTGCGGCCCCGCTACCATCCCACCTGTCAGCAGCATCCTCCCGGCCCTCTCCACCTTCTTCTCCCGCGGCGCGCTCACAGCCAAGGCCTTCCTGCAGGCGCAGCCGGGCCTCGACGCCTTTTCTCCGGCTCAGTGCGCAGCTTACTCCCCTCCTCTGACCTCCAGCTACGTCTCCCCTGCGCTCTTCCACCCGGCGGCCTCCCCGCACCTCCTCAGTCTGCACCAGGAGTACCAGAAACTCCAGCGGAGCTCCGGAGAGCTGAGCAAACCCAACCAGCAGTAATCCCGTCAGAGCGGACTTTGACCTTTTCTCAGGTAACAGAGACTTTTTAGGAGGAGCGTCACAGATGATGGAGGAAACCAAACCAGAAACTCTTCCTCTAACGGAAAACGCTTTTTTATTTGACCATGAATTATTCTCTTTTGTTTAAATATTTAAAAGACGAGTTTCCTATTTTTTCCCTCTGGAAAAGAAATAAAGTTGAATATTTAAATCTTGCGTTAGTTTGTAATTTACATGTGAGAAGCTTTGATCTAAAACCATTAAAGTGTCATTATTATTATTATTATTATTATTATTATTATTATTATTATTATTATTATTATTATTATTATTATTATTATTATTATTATTATTATTATAAGCAGTAGCAGTTGTATTACATTGAAACAGACATTTATATTTATTTCGGTGCTAAATAAAAATATATTATTTTGTATAATAATGATAATAAGAGTTTATTTAAATCCTCTGCTGAAGCAGTAAAAATGAAACAAACTGGTTAATTAAAAATGTTAAAGTGATGATAATTAAATATGTGTAGCCTCTGGCTCCTCTATGACGTGTTTCCTCTTTGCGTAAAAGGAACTTGGATAATGTAGTTTCGATATAACGAAACAAATATTATTAAAACCTTGAATTTATTAAAAAAACGTTGAAAAGCTGCAGAACGTTTGGCCAAATAAGATGTTTTATTATCTGATGTGAAAAGAAAAACAAATCAGACGCTTTGGATAATTTCTGCAGGATGGAGCCATCAGCTGATGGACCCCCCCCCCCCCCACACACACACACACACACACACACACATGAAAACTCTTTAAACTTGTCATGTCCACCTGGTTTGCGCTGTCACCCCCTAATGGCTTTTATTTTGAAGGGCCACACACAGCCTCGTTACCGCAGAAAATCTGCACAGCACATTTTAAAATTTACGCAGAGGCCTTTTAATATAACATCTACCTAAGAATGACACATTAAATTAAAATACTGGTAATTAAATATGAAAAACAACAAATTAGTCAGTTTAATTTGTTTTAGGAAGGAAAAATAAAGGTTTAAACGTTAATTACAAAAAGCTAAAAAAAACAGGCGATTTTTCATTTTTTATTTATTTAATATTATCCATGTTGAAGTATGGATAAAATAATTTAATTAGCCACAATCTGTCCTTTAAATAACACATTTTATTTCAACATAATTCAGACTAATGATGTGATCAGGAGGTTTTGTTCTATTTTAGATTGAATGTGGAGAGAATTGCAGCTTTAGGGTTTATTTGATTCCAGCCATAAATCATCTTTGGCCCTTTAACAGATTTTAAGGAGGAACATCAGATAAAAGGGTTTGATGGAGATCTGCTGCTGAACTTCTCAGGATTCTTTGATCCATTCTGGACTTTTAAACTCAATAATTCACAGATTTTATTACAACACTTTGTTTTGTTCTTTACAACCACATTTATATTATTTCTAAATAAAATCTCCACTTCACTGCTGTTGAACTCAACATTTCTTTTAGCTTCAGTCTTTTTACCCTTAATGGCTTACTCTAAAGGTGGATCAGGAAGCTCTGATGCTGACAGCATGAAGTCCTGCTGCAGCTTTTCCATGAAAACTTTAGGATCGATTAGAATTCAGGAGTTTATTCACATAAAACAACAATAATCACTAGAAACTATTTTACAATTTTATTTATTTATGCAAAAATCCTGCAAATGATGTGTGTGTGGGTGTGCTTGTGTGTGTGCCTCTCTTACTCTCTTTCTCTGTGTGTATGTGTGTGTGTGCTTGTGAATGCGGGCGTGTGTGTGTGTGTGTGCGTGCGTATGTGCTAGCCTGTGAGTGTGCATGCGTCTGTGTGTGTGCGTGCGTGTGTGTGTGTGCTTGTGTGTGCGTGCGTGTGTGTGTGCTTGTGTGTGCGTGCGTGTGCTTGTGTGTGCTTGTGTGTGTGTGTTTGTGTGTGTTTGTGTGCATTCATGTGTGTGTGTGTTGTGTGTGCTTGTGTGTGCGTGCGTGTGTGTGTGCTTGTGTGTGCGTGCGTGTGCTTGTGTGTGCTTGTGTGTGTGTGTTTGTGTGTGTTTGTGTGCATTCATGTGTGTGTGTGTGTGTGCTTGTGTGTGTATGCGTGCGTGTGTGTGTACTTGTGTGTGTACGTGTGTGTGTGTGTGTGCTTGTGTATGCGTGCGTGTGTGTGTCTTGTGTGTGTACGTGTGTGTGTGTGTGCTTGTGTGTGCGTGCGCTTGTGTGTGCTTGTGTGTGCGTGGTGGCTGTGTGTGCGGTGTGCGTGCGCTTGTGTGGCTTGTGTGTGTGTGTTTGTGTGTGTGTGTGGTGTTGTGTGTGTCGTGGTGTGTGTGCTTGTGTGTGCGTGGCTTGTGTGTGCTTGTGTGTGCGTGCGCTTGTGTGTGGTGTGTCGTGTGTGTGTGTGTGTGCTTGTGTATGCGTGCGTGTGTGTGTACTTGTGTGTGTACGTGTGTGTGTGTGTGCTTGTGTGTGTATGCGTGCGTGTGTGTGTACGTGTGTGTGTGTGCTTGTGTGTGTATGCGTGCGTGTGTGTGTACTTGTGTGTGTACGTGTGTGTGTGTGTGCGGTGTGTGTGTGTGTGTGTGTGTGTGTGTGTGTGTGTGCGTGTGTGTGTGTGTGTGTGTGTGTGTGTGTGTGTGTGTGTGTGTGTGTGTGTGTGCGTGTGTGTGTGTACTTGTGTGCGTGCGTGTGTGTGTGTGCTTGTGTGTGCGTGCGTGCGCTTGTGTGAGCTTGTGTGTGTGTGTTTGTGTGTGTGTGTGTGCTTGTGTGCGTATGCGTGCGTGTGTGTGTGTGTACGTGTGTGTGTGTGTGGTTTTTCCGTCTCTTTTCTCTTGTGCACCATTAAAGTCAATCTCATACTAAAGTACAGTAGAACTGTTTCCATTATTAAATAAAAAATTGAGATATTTTCCCACTAAAGCGACGTCTGGGAGGTCTCTCTGCTCTTAAATTTAACTTTATCTTCACCTCAGAACTGCAGAACTGGCAACCATGGGCTCTGGGTTTCACACCCAACACGTTGCCACAGAGAGCTGAGAGCTGCAGTCAGCGTCGTATGATTCATGAGACGAACCTACATTTAGGTGAGGGTGTCTTGGCGGTTTGGTGCTGCGTTTCCGCTCGGTTCCACGTGAGCGACGTGGCCGCCGTGTCGCTCGGCTCGTCGCTCTGACGTGGAGCGAGCCGGCTCGGTCACAAGTCCATCCATGCCCGACGGGAGCTTTCACCCTCCAAGATAAACTCACTGGTGGAGTGCCCTGCCTCTTTGTGCTTCCACTGGAGAGCGGTGCATTCTGGGATGGCCGCTGTAAGTTCAACAAGGGCAGGAAAAACAAAGCCATTGACATTATTCCTCTCTGCCATGGAGGCCCGAGCCTTCCAAACCAAACCGGTGGAGGTCTCAGAGAGCCGGATCACAGCAGAACCTCAGTGGTTTGTTATCTGTTATTGCTGGAACGTGTTTTATTACAGCGAATATTCTCCCAAATGGGTCCATCCAGTGTTAACCCACGAAGAGGTGACCCCAGATGACCCCTTTGGTCAGAGGTGTTGTGGTTTATCAGTTAAAGTGTGTGTGGTTGTTTGTCCTGTGTGTCTCTGTGTTGCCCTGCGATGGACTGGCAACCTGTCCAGGGTGTACCCTGCCTGTTTGCCCGATGACTGCTGGAGATAGGCACCAGCCCCCCGCGACCCTGCTCAGATAAGCGGTTACAGAAAATGGATGGATGGATGTTAGTAAAGCTCACATCCTGATGCTTCTCACCCCTCCACTTCCACAGGCCTAGCTCGCCCTTTGGCGTTTGCTTTTCCTGGCAGGTCTGGTCTCTGCTGCCCAGCGTTTTATTCAATTATAAATCTTCCACCCCTCTTTCGTTAGCCCTCCTCCTGCTCTCTGATCACCGGTGAGTGTGTGTGTTACACCGCCAAACCCAGTAAAACACGCTGGTACACCCCTCTCCGGTCTCGTGCCCAAGAATTTATTATACTCAGGGTGGTGAGGCGGAGGGCGGGGAGTTTTTGGAAAAGGAGGGACCCCCCCTCGAGCCCCAATGCCAGCAGATGACAGTGACATATAGCAGGAAAGCCACCCAGAAGGAGAATGATCTCACACCTCAGCCACGCGCTCGCTGGGAGCGGGAGGACGTGGAGAGAGAGAAAAGAAACACAGATTGGGGGAAAGAAAAGGTAGAAGGCAAAATTCAAACTTTAAGGAGACATTTACAAGAAATACATCAGCGTTTTGATCATTTTCATGTAAATAAACACGTTAAGGATCTTAGTTAGTGAAGAGAAAACTCAGATTATCTGAAATGTTTCAAATAAACCAGGTGATGATTTAGCAAATGCTGAAAAATGACCAAAGATCAACACGATAAATGGTCACTCTGAGTTTTTCATGCAGGCTGAACATGAAGATAGTCTCCTACACCTATCTCCTGCATTAGTTTCTGATAGAAAATAGACGGTGAAACTCTAGGATTAGAAAATCCTGACAGATCTATGTCACACTGTCACTAACATTCATGGACTCACCCATCTTCACTCACGACGGGGAAGGCTGTTGTTGGTTTAGCGACCAGGAAACAGCAGAGAACGTCTCGGCTAGCAGAAGCTAACCGTTAGCATTAGCAACTCCACCACACAGCAGAACTCCTCCAGGCTTGTGTTATTTGTGGAGATAAAACATCAACGTTGCAGAGCAAACAGAGTCAGTGGTAGAGTCGCGTTGCTGTTAGCCAATCAGAGGGTCAGAATATCATGAATAATAATGAGTAAAACTCCAAATCTTTCCCTTTTCTGCTCCCTTCTCCTCCGACTAACTCCTGAAACAGGAGCGCCAGCTTTTTTCCTCACAGATATCGACTTATAAGGCATTCATTTATACTGGAGACCACTGTTGATATATTTGAAAACATCATAGGCCATCTCAAGCCTCCAACGTTCATGATTTGTGACTCACCAGGACAACAACATCCTTATCACAGAGAGAGGGGCTGATTTTTTAATCTAGCTCACGTTAATGGAGCTCTCACTGCAGCCTAATAGCTCAGCACTTTATAGTTTGACCTGAGAAGTCTTCTCAGACAAGAAGCAAAACTGCCTTCAGGATTTCAAAGAAGTTCAGTTGTTGTTTTGTTTTCAAAGTTGGGAAGACCTAAAGTCCACCTGATCTTTAGGTCTACTAACAAAACAAAAAAGGCTTTTTATTCCTGAAACCTCTTGAGTTTTTCTTTAAAGTGACTGTGTGTATTTCTCCTGGTGATAGGGGGCAGTACGTACCTAAATCATTGCAAGCAAGCGGTATTTTTGTGTTTGAGGTAAGACCTTACCAACGGATGGCCATTAGGGTCAAAAATCCCTGGGAGCATAATTTTCAAATGAGTACTTAATCAGATCGTTCAACCTCCAGCAAAATGACAATAAATGCATTTTGTCCTCATGGGCTCCCGTAGAAGGAAACATTGCGTTTAATATGGCGTCACCCAGAGACTTAAGCTTGGTTTATAGTGGACGCGTCCGCGAGGTCCGCACGGCCAAAATACATAATTTTAGCAACCACGCCCCTCCGCATGTCCAAAACCTTCCACACCGGGCACCCAGGAAAATTTTCAACCACGCAGTCCTGCGTGGAAAAACATGGTGGACTGGCAAGAGCTCGTAGTGGCGGAGGTTCGTAAATACAAACATCTCTATGATTCGGCTCATAAAGATCACGTGGATCAAAATGTTGTTAATAATTCGTGGAGAAAGATTGCTGTCACACTCGGAAAAGATGAGGAAGCAGTAAAATGTAGTAAAATATAAAACAGTGATTTCTACTTCTGCTATGGTGTAGTGTTGGATGCATGTAGAGCCCCATGCCGCCCCCTACAGTCTGGAAGAATATTGGCTCACAGCGGAGACAAGCCGCAGAAGGTAAGGAACTATAAACGCTGCAAGTTCCGACGCTCGTTCCATCCGCGCGTCTCATTTCCGCATGGAATGTACATGCGTCAAGCATAAGCCAAGCTTTAGACCTGCACCAATGTATTTTAGACCTGATTTTTATGGTTATATGTTACGAAGCCGCCTATATTTGGATGGATATTTTCAGAGATCAATGGTAAAAACGACACATTGTCTCTTTAAAATGGCCAAACCATTGAGTTATAAATCTGAGAAGATCATGCAACAAACTTTATGTGATTGGAAAAGAAATACTGGGTCATAATGAATAGTAACTATCTGCATGAAACATGCCATTTCTCTGCTGGTGTGTTTTAGAGACCTTAAGCAATTTAGAATTTATGGAAATGAGAATTACTCGTGACAAATCCTGTTGGTGCCGACAGGATGAATATCAATATGATGTCTAATAGCTCCCAATAACGCTCAAGGAGCCCTTTAGAGGACCTGGATGAATCCTCCCAACATTTTATAGGCGACATTTTCTTTTACTATTTAGAATGAATAAAGTACCGTTTAGTTATATTAGATTTTACAGCTGCAACCCAAAGAACGGTGTCAATAACTGCAGCTGTGGAGTCTGTGTTCTTCTACTTTTCTGTCTTGGGTCATGAAGAGTAATTCAATTGTCAGTATTTTCACTCTCCCTGGTTCCCAGTGAGCCTCCAGCTGGCTCCCTCGTGTCTTCGCTCTTCCCAAAGCGGTTGGCATCACGACAACATCCCCTCTTCAGCACTGCTTTTATGTAACAGCACGTGCCCGCGTCAGCGTGTGTGGTATGCACTGCAGGTAGACGTCCTCCAACCGTCAAGAAGAAAAGGCTCTGGTTTTACGGGCTGGAGATCAAACACGGCCAGTGTGATGTCACCCTCGGCAGCCCCTCAACCACTTATTGCACCAAATGAGAGCCATTAGTCGTGCAAACAAAGACTTAACATTCTGTGCCGTTTAATAAAGAAGGCGAGCAGGAAGTATAATTAACTCCTGGGCCAGTACGTGTCAGAGAGGGGTCAGCGGCGTGGTTTGCCGATCGGTGTTTGGACTAATGAGAGTCAGTAACCCCAACCTGGCTCAGCCCAAACGCTCCGTCTGATCTCCGAGGAAGACGAAGTGGTCTGCATCACCCTCAAGAGAAGCGGGCGCATAAAACCAGCCAATTAATGTCTGGAAGGCTCCCTGGCCGCCTGCACCTCTCCATCTCTGTCTGCACTTTCTCTCTTTACCTCTCTCCTCTACCCACAATAACGTCTGCATATTACAACTTGGGAATGGGTTTTAAAAGGGAGCAGAGGAGGGTGCCAGAATGGGAAAAACATGGATTGGCTCAAGGGGAGCAGATTAGGCAGGCATGCCAAACCTCACGCTTTGCAAGAAACAAGAAAATGACCCCTTTTTTATATTAATACTGTGAGTTAAAGACCAACCGCATTGTTGGTGGAGAGGAAATCAAAAATCCCACCCTCTTCGAAGAGAGAGGATGAAAATTCCAGGCGGTGAGTTGTCACCTCATACCAATCTTTTGCCTCTTTTGGGAACGCCGGAGTGCTGAAAGTCTAGCTGCAGGTCTACGTGAGCCCAGAGGACTGGAAAGTCAACTCGCAGGCCTGCAAACATCCTGCTACGGCAACACGAACCCACTAATTCAGGCCTTTGTGTCTGGTAATGGATGTTATGCCGCTCTATGTAGATGTGATTTGATAGGATTGATTGCTCTGAAGATCACTCGGAGCTTTTAGCACCGCCCTGCCACCCAAACTGTCGGCCTGCGAGCCCATGTTGCCTCTGTTGGTGGTCCCTGGTGTAAGCTATATTTTCCCTTTAGTCCTCTCCCCCTCTCTCACTCTCCTTTTTTTATATAGCTAACACAAAATTGTTCCTAATTCGCTGCTGCTAGAGGGGGGTAATTTGCGGCTTTTGGCTGAGTGTTGCAAGCCCCAAATTTGAAAAAGCTGCTGAGCTGAAGGCGTTCTGTGAAGCGCAGTAGGAGGAACAGTAGAGAGAGGCAGAGACGGGGCCCAAATTCAATCAGCTGAAGAGGAAAAAACACAAAAACACGATAAGCCTCAAAAGGCTGAGGAGGGCTGCCACGCAATAATAACCGGTGGGTAGTGTGAGCCAAAAGCCACCAATAATTATGGCTATTTTAATGAAACGATGGAGATAATGCCTGCTTTCCAACTCAACGGGATCTCTGTTTAGCCTGTGAAGAAACTCGTATTCTAATCAGACTATCTGGGATCAGATACTACAGCTCATAATTCACTCGTGTTTAGTTAGTCTTTCCTTTCATTTAGTCAGATAAAAAACTGTCTCCACCAGTCTTTGCAGCAAAATAACTCATCTGGTGAAGAGAAAACAGCTGGATCTTCTTAAACGATGCTGAACTATGAGCAGAATGCAGGTTTCGCTGTAGGCCTCAGAGGGAGCAGGACATTATTATTCAAAACTAGCCGTTTCTCCATGGGGTTTATTAAATATGACTCAAAGACAGCTGGGTTTTAACATGTAGAAATTGGTGGAGTTGCAGGGGTCCACCGTTCCCGTTATGGTTCTAAAGAAAAACCTGTGGCTGTGTGTGCCAGCTACATGTGCACTGGATTAATCTGTTTATTACAGCATTCCTGGAGAGAAAGAATATCACCCGCCACCTCGCATGCCAGAGTTTTTAACAAATGATGGCGTTATGGACGTTTTGGTCAAACGGTGAAAGTAATATTCTCATTAAATCAAGAGGTTGTTGACCTTTTCCAATAGACTTGTTTTGTGTTTGCTAATCGTGGCAGCCATCTTGAATGGGATTGACTCCAGAAGGTTTTCGATGAGCATCAGAGGACCACTGTCCGACACGTTCACTGATATCCACCCAGCAGGTCAAGTTTGGTGTTTTTGGGGTTGACTCTGACAGCTGGGACCAACGTGGGCATGAGTCTGCTCCTGGTCTTTTTCTTAGGGAAAGTGGCTTCTTTGCTGCCCTTTTTGTCTGCAGGCCAACCTCCAAAGGTCTCCTCACTGCATCTGAACTACCTCTGCTCAGGCGCAGCTTTGATCCCACAGCTAGACCTAAATCAGGACACAGTTCTGGTGCTGCGGGACTTTCTTGGGCCCTGAAAGTCTTAACTGGAGTTCATTTGATCACTCTTAAGAACATTGTTGAATGATAAAAACTGCATCAAACGTTCCAAAACATTTTTGCCACAGCAACATGGTAATTTGGTCGACTGATTTAAGCTAATAAAATTGTATGATCTATCTACTGATGTAATTCTGACCACCTTTCATGTGGATTTTGGTTATGGTTGGCCAGATACCTCCAACTTTACAAGTAACAACGTGTGGTGTTCCTGGGGATTTTTCCGACTCAGAACCAAGAAAACAAAAGAAGTTTGCACAAAGCTCCTGTGGTAGCTAGCTGTTAGCCTAGCATAGTAGTGTGACAGGGTGAGCATGCCGTCACTGTATCCCGATTGATCATGTGCCTGGGCTGCTTGGTCACAGGAATATCCCTTTGGCTGACTGGTTAACACGCATGACTCTCACCTGGGGGTCTGAGGTTCAAGTCCCTCCTGGGCTCTTGTTTGTCCACCTTGCCACAGTAGAGAAGTGTTTAAAACTCTTCTTTTTCCTCTAAACCCTCAAATAAAAAACACTAACTGAGCTTTAAAGGTTTGTTTCAGAGAACTTTGTTATTATAGCTAAACTAAAAGAGGCCTGAACATTCCTGTGTGTGCTTTTTTATGCTAAGCTAACATGGCTAGCTCTCTGGAGGAATTCGATGAACTCCTTGACTCACTCCTGATCTCCTCTAGCTGCACAAATCTGATGCTTTCATTTAGCTTTGAATCAGTATTTTTGTATTTCTTCTTTTTTCTTTTTTCTCTCATCCTTGTTTTATAACTTCCTTCATTTTCCTTCTTTTATTTAATTTTTCACCTCTTTAGTTTCCTTCTTTCTTTTTTGCAGTCTTTGTTTTTTCTTTCATTTCTTTTGTCTTTTACTTCCTTTTCTTCCTAACCTGTTTGCTGCACGGTGGAACAGTTATTAGCACTGTTGCCTCAGTGCAAAGGTTGCAGGTTTGAATCCCGGCTGCTATTTCTATGTGGAGTTAGCATGTTCTCCCCATGCATGCGTGGGTTTTCTCCGGGTTCTCCGGTTTCCTCCCACAGACCAAAAACATGCACGTTAGGTTGATTAACTGCATTCTATTTCCATAATTGTACGTCTCTTTGGATAAAAACATCTGCTAAATAAATAAACACTTTTCTTCTTCTCTTTTTTTTATCCTTTTCTCATCCTTCTTTTCTTATTTCTGTCCTTTGTTTCTTCCATTTCAGTTGCATAATTTCTTAAACAATTTTTAAAGGAGCTCAAATGTTAAAGTTTGTAACTCAAGGAGGTAAAACTGACTCAGTATTTGGACAAATAAACAGATTAAACCTGATGTTGGTGCTTGTGGCTAAAACGGTTAGCAACAGTAAACAAAGTGGTTCAAATGTCAGAGTAAACGAGCCTAAACTACAGCAAACCACTAAACAATCATTCAAATATTACGATAAATATTCCAAGTTTTAAAGCGGAGTGTTTTGATACCCTGATGTTCTGTGTGGTTATTGTGGGGAGATGATCAAACTTGAGGTTTGTGTTTGGTGACGAGTGTCAGGACGACTCTTTTAGGGTTAGGGTCAGACCCCGTGGAGCCAAGGGCCCAAAAAGGTCCTCGTTCATGTAGAAGAACACAAACTTCTTCACTCTCATCGCACTCCTCAGCGGAAACCTCATGGATGTTTTTTTTCCCCACATGGTTTTTCGCTTCCACAATGGCGCGTCATTACTCGAGTGTTTAATCACTTAAGAAGGGCTTAAACGGAGGGCGAGGAGGTGGAGTGAAAAAACACTCATGAGCAGCGAACAGCTCCACATTAACTCTGTATCACTCGGGGGAGCCGTAAAAGCCGAGCGAGATGAAGTCAATAAATAAATGTGGCTGTTGTCAGATGTCTGGAACAGCTTGAGAGCTGTGGGGCAGCATGTTGAAACCGAGGGTGATAAGTTTGGGCGGCCCTGCAGAATTAGACGCTACAACCCGCTGAGTGCTGCTGATTAATGAGGTTAGATAAACTCAAAAGCAACAGAGAAATGTTTCCAGGGCTTGCTGCACGTCCCGATGCCTGCTCGGCTCCGAGCAAACAGCCGAAGGTTTATTGTTTTATGCAGATCCAACATGAGCTGCCTCTGATAACGATGCTACTCCCCCGACAGGGCTGAGTGGTGACAACAAACAGCAGAACGAGATGGAAAGCTTCATCTTACGGTGGATTAAAATTCTTGCAGAAAGAGCGTCTGCTGAGATAAAAACGTCACCTCCTCCTCAGCGGAAAATATCAAACGAGGAGGTGAAGAAGCAGTAGCAGCTGGGCGACTGTTTTTCCAAGTTAAAGCAATTGATCAGCGAGAGCCCAGAGGAGGATGAGGTTGGTGGTTCAGAGGAAGCTGCAGGTGTGAGCAAGAGAAAACACAATCACATCTCAAGTCAAACAAACGCGTCTCGGCTGATGGAGATGGATGGAGGGTCAGCATTCCAGTCCAGGCTGGAGATCCCCACATTGCTCAGCCCCCAGGTCCTGCTGCTGCTGCTGGGCCAAACATCTGGACCGCGGGAGCGAGGGGGGAACCAACAAGAAGAGGAGCGGAGGAGAAAGTTTTCAAGAGGGATGAACTGAGGTCAGAAGAGGAGGTGAAAGATGTGGAGTGAGCAGTTGTGTTTATGTTGGGGACTCCTGTGGATTGGAGAGCCCACAGTAAAGCTGTGTTGGAGGAGGAAAGTTCACACCCTCCTTGTTATTCCTCTTCATCTGCCTCACCTCCTTCCACTGTTTTTCTTCCAGCACCTTCCAGACAGCTGAAGGTCATCCTGTCAAGTCCTTCAGCCAACAATTAAACCACCCGTCTCCTGCCATCAGCTAAAACCGACTGCTGAAATTTATTTTGCTCTTTTTCATTGTTTTCCCCAAGAGTCCCATAAAAGCTGCTCCAGGTCTGTTTTCTACACAAGTCAAGGAGTGAACTAGAGCTAGAGCTCATAAAGAGACAAGTCAGAGGGCACGGAGGTCCCAGCGCTGTAGGGATGGGACAGCAGCTCCAGAGCTGGTAACACACACACACACACCGAAGGGGTATTTGATCCCTGTGAACGCTGCATGGCCTACAGAGGACACGCTCAGTAAATTTCCTTCCCTCCCTCCCGTGTTTTCTCTCAAACGGCAGTTTGAGCTTGTAAAGAGAAAATAAAAACCACACTCATAACAGGTGCCAGACTCAGGAATGAAGAAAAGTAAATGATGCAATATTTTTTTGCAATATTTCTTCATGTCAAAGAGCGTTTCTTTTGTTTTGTTTTTTTTTGTGGAGAAAGTGTGTGTGTGTGTGTACGTGTGTGTGTGTGTGTGTGTGTGTGTGTGTGTGTGTGTGTGTGTGTGTAGTTTTGGAAGAAGTGAGCATTTATGCTATTTAACAATAAGAAATTCCTAAAGAATAAAATAAAATAGATGACAGTACAATTTACAGCAAGGCTTCAAAATTATACCCATAAAACAAATAATTTCTATCCCTATGACGACAAATATCCAGAAAACACACATGAAAACATTTCTGATATGTTTTTTTGAGAATGTGTTAGCTAAAATTATGCTAATGCTAGTTGCCTTCCTGTCCATGTTTGGGTCTTTGTGTATTTTTCTCTGATTCAGTTGAGTGCCAACTAAACTTATCAAAAAGTTGTCCTGCTTTTGTTGGATGCTGGAGGTCTGCAGCGAACCTCTTCTCCTCAGCTCGCCATAACCTGTACCTTTTGTTTCACACGCAGAGGCTGCAGAGACCAAAATCAAGTCTGCTTCATTGTAAATTGTGGAAAAGACGTAAATTGTTCAGAAAACGTAGATTTGTTGGATTACGTCCACATATGTGGATGTAAAATCCCCTCATTTAGGATCGAGCTCCTTGGTTTGTGGTGAGATGTGTTTTCACCCTCTGCCAGCTGGGTAAACTGGGTGTGATGCAACACAAACAAACCACCTTTACTTTATATAAAAGCTATTGAAAATAATAAAACAAACAACCAAACCTAAACAGATAAAAGAGGAGCTAGTTCTCTGCACATGTGACGTTATTATGTTCATCCTGCAGAAATTAAGTATTTGATGTCAACAAACTCAAGTCCAAGTGCAGTCACAAGTCGTCGATGTCATTGGTCTTTACTGTCTGCTCAATCTAGAATTACATTTCATTTATCTTTACTGCTGCCAAAAGTATCAAGTAAGTTTAACATAGCTTTTGATGAATGGATTTGTCAGTATGAAAAAACGGGGCCTATTTATATAAAACGTGAGTAAATTGTTAAAATCCCCCCACTTCTGAGTGTGTGTGTGTTTTTTTTACTGCTGATGGCACAGCGGAGGATTTATTTGAACAGATGTGAACTCTCTGTGCCAGCGTGACCTCGGGTCCCGCTGCCTGCTGATCTGTCCGACCTGGAAAAATAACTCTTGCTTTTAACAGACTGACCTGTGGAAGAAAGAAGCTCGCAAACACGCCGCGTAATAAGTCCAAGAAAACGGCTGCAGTAAACCGAACCGCGGTGTAACCTTATCAGAGCCGGGTGCACGTGTCGGGTTATGTCCCCGTCTTTTATGAGTTATCGCCGCTAACCAGGCTCTACAGTAAAATCCCTTTTCCAGTTTTGACGGAAGAGGCTGGATTTATATTCTCGTTCAGCGAAAACGGAGAGGTGTTGTTTTTTTACACCGAAAGCGCCACACATCAGCAGCACTCAGAGTGAGGTAGTGAGGTGCAGAGGTTGTCAACAAGAGCCATAAAGGAGGTGAATTTATGGGTGAGGGGGACAAAGAGGGGAGGTCAGAGGCAGAGTGAAGTGTGCAGGGTCGACAAGGATGAAGAGACGGCGATGTTTGGATAGAGGACGAGGGAGAGCGATGCTAATTTATACCCCGCTAATTGGAAACAGCAGAGCTGTGCACCTGAACAACCGCCAAGGCAGAGTCCAGGCAACGTGGGAGGGTGATGAGGACGGGGGGTGGAGGGATGGGGGTCAGTGTCAATGGCCACCTTGTTGGATCCGTCCCTGCTGTGGTTTCAGGATGTCTGAGCAGCATTATGTTTGGTGTTGTGACAGTGCTACGAGGACCACCCTGCTGCCTGACGTGTCACGATCCAGCAGACGGACCTGGACGGACTTCAGCGGACTCAGCTTCCTGCTTAAATAAATATGACAGCCTCCTCAGATAATCACAGCGCTGTGACCACGCTGAGTCACAGCATCCGTTAATTATTAGAGGGGAACGCGTGGGTTCGTCACGAACAACAGGCTGCCATATTTCAGTGAGTGACGGTGCACTCAGATGTTGGCTGTGACCAGGTTCTGGCGTTGCGTTAAATCATGAAGTCATCCTGGAATTTAGATTGGAAAAACATTGATGTTTCTCGATGTCTACTCGGTGTGTTTGTGAGGCAGAGCTGTGAGTTCTTACACCTATTTAAGTCACAGCAGGGGTCATCCAGAAAACGTATCTACAAATGGGATTTTTCTAATTCAACCATAACAGCTTCTGCCCTGACGAACCTGGACCTGGCTACTTCCCTCTGTTTGACATGGTTGGGAAACACGCTGCATTTATTTCTCCTCTTCAGCTGAAAACACTGAAAACTGCAGCCTTTCAAAATAAGAGCATCAAGTAAAGCCCTGAACCCACCTCAAGCCTCCGGTCCGGTTAGGGTTAGGGTTAGGGTTTGGGGCTTCCCCAGCATTCACACCGGCTGTGGTGCGGATCCCTAACCCCCAAGAGTTTCCTCATGGAGTCTAATATTTCCAGACGCCGTATGCAGATTTGAATGAAGCCAGACAGGAAGTGAGACGTGTTTCAGTGAGGTACAACCGGTTTATGTAAAAATAAAACCCCTGTTGCATTGTTTTTGCTATTGTTTTATTATTAATGACAGGATATCAGTGTATGATAGTAAACATTATTTTTACAGACATACTGGCGTCAAATTTCTAATCACTTGTTGCTCCTGTGGGAGTGGACTTCTGGAGACGTTCAGCACACGAACAGCAGTCGGTGTGAACGGCGCTCCGTCCAGAAGCCGTACGGGAAAATGAACCGCCTCTGTACCACGTTCGGTGTGGATCAGGCTTCTCTCTGCAGGGCTTGTGTTCACTTTACTAACATCTTCCTCTTTTATAGCTCACATTTTGAACTTCAGATATATTTACTCTGATTACTTATAAAGCTGTTATTGCAGACAGTTTCTGATTATCAAAAGTTCACATTTTAACAAGACAGCAAATGACATCAGCAGCAGTTTGCTTATCTACTCTAACTGGAAAAAAACGCACAGAAAGAACCAAATAAGCTGGAGTCAAACCTGGCTCGCTGGTCTCGTACTGAACTAGAGGAGAGCCCTGTGTTTATATTTGTGGAAATCTGGAAACATTTAGGAACATTTCAAGAACCTAAAAGAATCATTTTCTGAAAATCAAACTAAAGTTCTGGGTCAAACAGGCCAACCTTTAGCGCCCAGATACAGTTATTAGTAAGAAACGACATCCAGCTAAATGAAGACATTTGTAAGATGACAGGTGGTGATGCATGGGGGTGTGAGGGCGAGTCAGACAGCATGGGTTAGGAATCACTGATTTATGCCTATTTTCCTAATGCAGCTGTGTGTGCTTTTGATAGAACAAGTCATCATTCCAGCGCTAAGTGATGGGCTGTCAGCACTCACCCAAAGGCAGCAGCCTTCCCCCTAATGTGCAGGATGCACAGAGCAAAAGATTCCTAAAGACTCGGACATGTGGGGAGCACATTGGTGGCAGAGTTCTGATCACACCAGCTCCTCCCCGAGGAGAGGAGAACACAATGAGATGTTTAGATGTGGTGGGCGCTGTTTTGTTTCCCTTTAAAGGCGTGTCAGTTGTCTCCTCTCGCTTGAGGTTATTTGAGAGAAGGAAAAAAAATCTCTGCTTCATCGCTCCTCGTGACTGACATCTCGATAGTCCGCACACTAGAATGAATGTGTGCAAGCCATTTGCCGGTAATGGTCCCCGACACGCTCACACATTCCCACACACTCTCCAACTGTAGTGGTTTGCAGAAAGACATTTGTGCTGGGATACCACTCGTTTCCCCTCCTCCTAGTATCTATTCTGAGGACCAAGCTCACATCAAAGCTACCACAATCTGTCTGTTACTCTGGAGAATTGTCTCTCTCTCTCTCACACACGCACGCACACACACACACACACACACACACACACACACACACGCACACACACACTCCTCGCTGCAGCCCAGACCCGAGCTCAAAGCGTGCACAAACTAAAACACATTACTGTGAGAGCGTCTTATGAAAGAGATTCAACGTGTTCTTTGATCAGTGACATCGGGTCGTTTCCAAAGTGCTGCTCAGAACCACCAGAGATTTGCTTTTGACACTGATGCTTTTTAATTTTACTGAGTTGATGTAACAGAAGAAGAGAGACACACTTTCTCGTCGTTTTCATTTGGACCTAACTTTGGAAGAAACGTCACCGCAGCTGCTCATCTTCATCCAGCTTTACTTTCATGCTGCTCGTCACCTTTATCCTCCTGGATCTGTCCTCATGTGACTTGTTATGGCTCACAGACACTTGTTCAGGTTGAAACCAAGTCTACAAAATTTAATTATTTAACAAAAAAAACAGCAACTTTAAAAAACTAACAAACTTGTTTTTATGTTTACGTGGTTGAAATGTACACCAAATAAAAGCTTAGGTCTTGGTGTCATTCCTATTGCTGAGTAAAATTCAGACAAAATGTGTCAAATTTAAAGCTCTCATTCACAGTTTTTTCAGTACATCTGCTGTGGTCGCTAGCATAAATGATGTCTTGTGAGTTGATTTCTGTGGAAAAAAAGCTCTGGCGCTCCTGTTTCAGGAAGTCAGCCAGAGGAGAGCAGAAAACAGCAGGATTTGGAGTCGTACTCATTATTATTATCCTGATATCTGGACATCTCTCCTCTGATTGGCTAACAGCAACACGACTCTACCACTGACTCTGTTTGCTCTGCAACGTTGATGTTTTATCTCCACTAATAACACAAGCCTGGAGGAGTTCTGCTGTGTGGTGGAGTTGCTAATGCTAACGGTTAGCTTCTACTAGCCAAAACGTGCTCTGCTCTCTCCTGGATGCTAAACGAACAACAGCCTTCCCCGTTCTAGCCAAGATGGGTGAGTCCATGAATGTTAATTATCAGTGACCATAGGCGTCATTTTTACCGGGACGCCGGGGACATGTCCCCGGCAAAATTAGTGATTGGCAGTTGTGTCCCCACCACTTTTGGGCCGAACTTGCCTAGTTGTTGAAGGCCAAATATATATCATCGATAATAGTTTGACCACATGCATTTAGTATCTGTGTTGTTTTAAATAATACAGATAAAAACGCGGGGTTTCTGCCGCACCGGAACGTCTAAACTCGCTGATATTTACATCAGCCAACTCCATCTCTCCATCATGGTGCAACAGCTCTCCATCAAACTGAAGCTAGTTTATAAATGTCATTCTTTCATTTTCTTCAGTTTTTGCCTTTCTCGTGTCAGTAATGATAATGTTACATTTGCTGCCAGTAAAAATGAATCATAATTCATTTATTTTATTTTATTTTCAACAATTTACAAAAGCAAAGCATGCTGGGAAATCTGTTCATCCAATCATTTTCATAGACGTCACCACGGACAAAACTTCTAGTTTAGCTAACTTTTTAGTGGGGAAAAGCTAATAGGCCTTTAGTTCAGCGCTAATGTTCGGAGTACTAGCAAGAGAAGAAAAGGCACAGGTGGCCGAATTAGAACTTCCTTGGATTGTTGTTTTAAAACATTAATTGCGTTTCAATTCAGTTACTGCGCGGTTCCCGCCGTCCATCCACGCGTCAGATGTAACTGAAAATGTCCCTGTGAGAGAACGGGAGACTGGATTTCCCTCCTTCATCGTTTGAAATGCAGAACCGACATAGTGAGTACAGCCTCCTGCTGCGTGTGTGTGTGTGTGTGTGTGTGTGTGTGTGTGTGTGTGTGCACGCGCGTGCGTTTCTCTGTGATGTCTCAGCAATGACGACAGTCTGAAAGTTTAGTTGAACAAATGCGACATTTTTACCAGCAGAAAATAGTATGAATGGTTTAAAGAGAATCATTTACAAATGAATTTCTGATGGATCAAGCAGAGGAAGAGGATGAAACTGGCAAATAACAACAAATCACTTATTTGCCTATAAGAACAAAATGGTCCCTCACAGACCACCTTCCTTTTTCTTTCTGACTCCATGATGTAACAGTAGAATAATTGGCTTCAAAAGATGTACTTTTGGCACAAACTCATCATTGATAGATGGAGACTCTCCTCCATTTAAACACGGTTCAGCGCTTCACTGATGAGCGAAACATCACCAGATGTATCGGTCACGTGACTACTTCCTAAATGATGCGCGCACCGACACGGGGTCTCGCTCTAGATACAGCTAGATAAGCGCCGACGCATCGGTGTTGCTCGTCCCATCACTAATGAACATGCGATTTTTAACAACTGTTAATAAACTACGGTGCATATTGGAGTAAAACTGATGAATAATTAAACACGCTTAGCCTATTTAATGATTGTGCCCACCAATCTTTAAACCCCATTCAAGTGTAACGTTATTGTCCCCAGCAACTCTAAAATCAAACTGACGCCCTTGTCAGTGACGTAGATCTGTGTGGGTTTTTCTGACCCGAGTGTTTCCCCGTATATTTTCTGTCTGTGTCTAATACAGGAGATAGGTAGCCTAGAAATTTCGACCAGCCGTAGCATTACCAATGAAATTTGTCTCTGCATGTCTGTCTAGCCATGCACCATTAAAGTCTCAGCAGTTCTACTGTTGTTTATGTTTATGTTTGTAGAAACGTTTCGCGCAGCAACGCTTTATGTTATGACAAAAGGGTTCCTTACACCCTCTATGATTCTGTAATGACTTTGAGAGAAATTTGTTTTGCAAATATTTCCAATTTATCTAAAATAGTTTGACAATATTTTTTGGAAAGAAACTTTTTCATTTTGTGACAATTGTCTTCAAGAAATGGTGAGTGATTTTGTAAAGGAGTCTCAAAATGTGTGGATTAACATTTTCCTCTCGGGAGTTACAGCCCAGCCGGCACACATAGGTGGGCCCCATATGGGAGGATCTATATGGGTCCCAACAGGGTTTGTCTGTGATTTCCATGGTGGCCCCACAGGGTTTTGCTAGTGTTTGAGTCAAACCCTCTGAAAACCCATGTAGGGCCTGTTAGAATCAATGTGGGGAAAAATTCAATTCAATTCAGTTTATTTATATAGCGCCAAATCACAAGAGTTGTCTCAAGGCACTTCAAAAATCTTTCTTGGCAAACCCCCATGGGGCCACCGTGGAAACCATGGACAAACTCTGTTGGGACCCGTATGGCTTGCCCATATAGATCCCATATGGGGCCCACCTATGTGTGCTGGCTGGGAGGAGTCTAACTCTTCCCCCTTTTTCACACCGAATGCAGAACGGATGTGGTCCGTGGTTCGTACGAAATTCTGCTCCCACAAAAGCACCAAACGATTACAAATTTGACGCAATACATTTAAAAATATACCTTTAAAATAATATCAACTATCATACACTGTAAACAACAGATATCCTCGTCAAAAGCCGTGAAAAAAAGCAAAACGGGTTTTATTTTTAAATAAACCAGATGCACCTCACTGTTCCACTTCCTGTCTGGCTCATGTCATTTCTTTAACTTCATGCAATCCACGTGCAGCGCCCGGAAGAAAAATAGTCCAAAGCATCTAGATCCGCCCCGTAGCCGGTGTGAATGCTCTTATTGGACTCACCCATTGATGTGGAAGCCGTACGGAAACTGGACCGGACATTCTGTGTGAACGGGGCTTTCCTTCCTGACATCAATATAAACCGATACATGCGGAGATCGCCCTCATGAAAACAGAAAAACTAAATCATTTTAGGTATTAACTAATCACATATCAGCAAACTTAAACTTTAAACATTATCTGTGCAAAATATGACTACTTACAGCAAAAATATCTCAAAAACCTTACCTCGGATCTGTCGTGTTTTGACCTTTTGAGTGAGATCAGAAGTATTTTGATGTATAATATGTGCGGTATGTTAAGGTTGTGTCATTAAAGAGTGAAAACCGATACAGATATTTTCCGTTATTACATTTTAATGTCAACATTGGCCGATAACATCACACATCCCAAATTCCAACTGGAAGTTTGAATATTTTCTTGGTATTTTGTCTCAAATTGTTGCAAACAGTTGCTGGTCTTACTAGATCTTCTGCAGAATGCATCGTTTCAAAGGGACCACAGAACAAACCAGAGGCCCGTTCCCGTGCGATGATAGCTCGTCTCTCATTTCAAATACAGATTGAAGGGGATGACTACTTCCAGGGCGTCACTCACTGATCAGGGGCCTCAGAGGCTCCCAACGCCCCGGGGCCTCTGTGTTTCCATGGCATGGGAGCTGGACCATGACACCAAAGTCTAACATGAGTGTTTAAGCCTTTCGCAATCTGCCGTCTGGCGCATGCAGCTTCAAGGTTGTGTGCAAGCAAAGTGTGTTTTGGGTTTGGCGCCGTTTGAAAAGATACAACAATAACAGGCCCTTGAGGACGAGTTATTATGTGCTTGGCTGAGAGTGGGGGCTCGTGTTGCTAGGACGGAGCTTGGATGATTCCCAGTGTTGTTTTGGGTTTGTTAGTCACAGCTTACTGTAAAGAGTCTCTTAAGACGCTCCTATTTAGAGCCCGCACTGTGCGCTGCCGCTCAGAAGTGGTGTCGTGGGTCAGCTCCGCCAGCTTTCCTGGCAGAGGATGTGTCAGCGCTGTGGATCTGTGAAAACAACGCGGGTAGCAGAAGATCAGTTCCAGGTTGACTGCACATAAGCCCGTTGTATCTGTGCAAGATGTGGCTCCAATCTTCCTGCGTGTCTGTCTCCGCCCCGGGTCTTTCTCAGCCTCCATTATAAGCTCCTTCAGCTTTCATATGACACGCCGATACTCATCGTGAGCTGCATGACAGCACATGGACCTGAGTGACATCTGATGAATGTGGCAGCAGTGAGTGGAGCTCCTCTCTGTCTCCCATTCATGTGGTGAAGGCAGGATTAAGACTTGATCCAGCGGAGCGGGAGTGGAGGAGCAGGACTCGGGTCAGATCTGCCTTGAATTAAGTCCGCGTTGCAGCAGGAATAATTCAGCCACCTCCCCTAAAGGAACCCTGTAATACGACAGCGGGCCGCTGCGGGTGCCTGTGTGAGTGTTTGTGTTTGTTTGCGTGCTGCGCTGGTGCCGAGCCTGGGACCAGACCACAGGCTGGTGTCCTTTACAGTGACGCAAGGTCTCTGCTGATGGTTCAGCTCACGGCCCCCAGCTTCAAAAGGCATCCCCAATCATTGCACCCACTTACAGCCAACAGCGCATGTCACTTAATGTGGACCACGCTAGTCATCAATTATGGTGAGCTCAGAGCTCAGGGGCCATCCAGCTCCTGCGCCGCAGCCCCACGAGGAGTGAGTTGTCTTCTGCTGTGACTGAAGCCCCCTCCCAGAGACCTCAAAGCCCATCTGCTGCAGGAGGTGCAGCGCGAGGCTGCTAACTCCTCAGAGCTGTCACACTAACAGAGCTCCAGCTTCTTTCATGCTGCGTTATCTCACCACAGCTCAAATGGAAACAAGGCCTCCAGCACAGGGCTCAGAAAGGGGCTTCGGATGTTTTTGATTGGGTTACAAACATTTAATGTCTCACCTGCTGTAGAAAGCTCTGAAACCAGAGAATAACTCTAAAAGTGTAGCACTGACAGCTAGTCACTGAGAGGTTAACAATAACGGGAACGTTTAATAAAGGGATCCTTTGTTTATTAATGCTTAATAATGCACTACGTTACGTTAATAAAGGGGCCCTTATTGTAAACTGTTACCAAAGTTATTTTCTGTCAAAGACACTGCAACTAAATCCAAGAAAAAGAAGCGTTGTCTTTTACAGCGCTCTGCGACGCCAAAAAGTGGCGAAAATTATGGCGGTGGTGATGGTGGTGGTGGTGGTGGTGGGGGGTTACCCTCTGCACTTTTTGGTGTTAGGACGATGATTTTAAAGCAGTGTCATAGATATTTATGTTCTTTTCCTTCTGTTCTGCTTCTGCTGTTGTTTGGTGACGTCTGCTGATGTCATTTCCTAGTTAATTACAACCAATCAGCGTGAGTTACCCACAGGTCCCGGCGCTCAGCGACTTTACCGGGCCTTTCTGAGGACATACCCGAGGTACCTGGTACCTGAAATGGCCCGGAGCGTGGTCCTTTGGGGCCGGCCCGGTGAAATGGAGACACGCACATACCGTGAAGGTCTGGTCAAACTACCCGGAAGTTCGGATTGTGCAAACAGACCAAAGTCTGAGTGCGTGAAGCTTCTGCTGGCTGATCCCATCCTAGATTACAGTCAGGATGGAAGGTGAATGTAATTTTTTTATCTAAAAAAACAAACAAAAAATTAAATCAAGCAACTGATAAATAAAAAAGAATCTCTCAGAGAGTCTCTCTTGGCCCAGGTTAAGGAGGAGGGTTGGATAAATTAATAGAATAAACAAGAATCACCATAATAAAGTTCATTTACAGTTCTAAACATGTTTAGTGTGTTTTTAACCCACAGCTCGTCTCACTTTTCTCCTACAGCATGCTTTGCACTTACACACATGCAGTTGATTATGCAAATTAGGCAAATTTGGCAATTGTTTTAGTTTTTACATAATGCGTTCAGGACCTAAAACTGCAGCCAGCCACTAGGGGGACAGACAATCGTTCCAGCTTCAACTTTCAGACTCGGTCATTTTTGGAGTAAATATAGGTTTGATGTGCATGTTGTTGCATGTTTGTAACTCAAACAGATGTGAATATTTAAGGTATTCTGCTTAAAGGTTAAATAAATAAAAATAAATTAACAGCAGAAATGAACGTGTAGCTCCTAATACCACCGTCCACTTTTACCCTTCACCAGCCTTGAGCAGTGTAACCTTATCCTCGTCCTCACAGCTGATCAGACAGTAATTCATTCAGCGTTGTCTGACTCTGACATGTTGCCACCATGTATTAGTCAAGCCTGTTTTCCTGTCCAAGTGACAGAACGTGTGTTAAGGCTGTTCAGGAGAAGATAAATGAAATAAATGTGGTGACCATCTTTAGGATTTTTCTTTTGAACAAATAGATGACGGCGAGGAAGCTGAACCGGACCACACAGCATCCTCCCTGCCTCCCCTCCGTCCTGTTCTCTCCAGTCCAGACGAGGACGAGCTGCGTCGCACGTGTGCGGGCCTCGGGGCAGCGGTATGGAGCTCTGATCCGCAGGAGCAGCCTGTGAGAGAGTGTTTGGGACGCCTTTAACCTCAGCAGCTGTGTGTGATTTTGTCTCATGTTATCTGAGGACAGGTTTTGTTTTGTATCTGTTTCCTCCTGAGGTTACACCTTGATCTGAGCAGCTCTGGACAGAATTTAGCTGAGTTTCTGTTTCCTTTGAGATATAACAAAGTAACAAACGTACAAAGATCTTTAAATGTTTCACATCTACAAAAAATTAAAAAATATCTATATATATCTATATATATAGATGTATATATATATATATATATATATATATATATATATCTATATATATAGATATATATATATTTCTGCTAAAAGCTCCAAAGGTGCACTCTGGCTATAAAAAATAAAGAAATAAAACTCAAAACTTGTTTGAAATAAAAGAGTTCTTCTGAGTTTTCTCTTTTAGAGCATCATTTTATGTAAAACCTGATTAGTTATAAATTATATTAACTTCTGCATCTTAGATTGGGGAAACAAAATGATCTTTTATTATTATTAAGTCTTTTTTTAACCATACTTTGAATTTAATCTGCTAGTAAACAGACCCACAAACCCTCACTGACTTTTACTGACAGCTG
>SSNS01000134.1:186877-255362 GCA_006937985.1 Aphyosemion australe
CTTTACACAAAAGCATCTCAGGAAAACTTTGTTCTTTGTTCCTCCAAACTTTTTTAAGTTCACAATTGTTTAATTTGCTCAGTGTGCAGTCAAGTTCACTTTTTAAAGAGTAAACCTGTCTTAAATGAAGGTCAACACCCCCACCTATGGGTGCTTCTGGGTACTGTCACCCATCTGCAGTGATCTTTAGTAGAACTCCTCTCCTTAGTGACTTGCCTGTTTAAATCAGAGACGTCTGTCCCTTTTGTGTCACCATGGTTACACATTTTGCCTCAGGAGGAGGAGTTAAAGAGCCCTAGCATCTTGTCATGATGATGGATGTGAGGATGGAGCTGCAGCCAGACCGACAGATCTGGTCTTCTGCAGTAACGAAGGTGGTGCTGAAGAAGCTCTTCGTTTTCTGGCCTCTTTTAAATCAAGTTAAGACTCATATAATGTGTTTATTTTAAAACAGATGCAAAAGCATGCGTGCTGAGTTATGTGGGCTGCCATCTTTCTGCTGAGACAAACTCAGACTGGTTCAAACAGCTGTGTGAGTGGACAGAAGGCCATGACAGGGGCCAGCTGTAAGTCTTGGACCAGTTCTGGTCGTTTCTGATCACGGCTGATCAGGAACGTCCCACAAGAGCTGCAGATGTGGAGATACCACGCAGCCACCCAGCTGTTGAGAAATCCCAGATCTGGGCCGCACCTTAGTCCCACCTCAGCCAGATGTTTGTGCCTCCAGCACATGAAGCTCTGAGGCAGAAGGTAGACCTGCAGGGTAATTCATCAGTCACTTACTTCACCTGTGAGTGGTCATAATGTTATGGCTGACCAGTCAGATAATGAGTGGCAGGATTGATGGAGAGTGTGACTGAACATCTGCTCTGATGAGACATGAGAGCGGTTTGGACGACTGAGTGGATTCATAAATCACTTTAAACACAATAAAACTGAAGTAAACATGTGATGTCATCAATAAACAAACAGGATTATAAAAGACAAACAAAAATGTTCCCATCTTACTGTCTTTAGCAGGTAAGTCAATAAAGCAACAGAGCTTCTTTCTTGTTTTTAAAGATGTTTCATATCTGAGGACTTTTCTCAGTTTGACCTAAAAAGCTCAGAAATATTTTAAAGGGGACAAATGATGCAAAAATCACCTTTTGCATCCTTTCATGTTGCCATGTGGGTGGGCTCCACCCATCCATTTTCCTCCACTTATCCGGAGTCGGGTCGTGGGGGCAGCAGCCTAAGCAGAGAGGCCCAGACTTCCCTCTCCTCAGCCACGTGGGCCAGCTCCTCCAGGGGAATCCCAAAGCCGAGAAACATAGTCCCTCCATCGTGTCCTGGGTCTTCCTTTAGGTCTCCTTCCACTTGGAAGTGCCTGGAAAACCTCAGGAGTCATCCTAACCAGATGTCCGAGCCACCTCACCTGGCTTCTCTCGATGTGGAGGAGCAGCGGGTCTACTCCGAGCCCCTCCCGGATGACCGAGCTTCTCACCCTATCTCTAAGGGAGAGTCCTTGTATCTGTGATAGCTCTCTTTGGGTCACTACCCAAAAGCTCGTAGAAGAGGGAGCCCTGAAACGGCTCATTCTGGAACTTCTGAAATCGTTTTATGTTAGAAGGATTTAGTGCAAAAAAACCATCATAACCATGTTTTCTATTGACCATATAAGTATTGCAGCGAGTCCCGGAACACAGCTGACCGTAGTGACCCATGAGTGGATGTCTGTCGAATAACCAACGTCCAACTAACTTGACCGCGGCTGAAGAGCCAATCCCAATGCAGCCCTTTACTTTGAAGGATGTTCTATATTCAGTTTATTCTGTTTTTGTCCTTTTATGAGAAACACAAAGAAATAAAAATACACTCATGGTTCTGAATCAGAAATAGTTTATGTAACCTTTATTAAATGTAGGCAAGGGAAAACGGCACCAAACTAAATGATTTAAAGGTTTTATTTAGATATTTGGTCGACTGTTTGGCATGCATAAGACAACTCTATAGAGGACCTCTCCACCCCTGCACACACAACAGAGAAACAATGGTGAGAACATCCAAACAAAGGCCTTGTGTTCATCTTGATATGTTTCACTGACAGGATTCCCACGGGCAGGATTATAAGGGATCCAGCCAGCAGCACCACTGGTGTGTGGGACATCTGGGGACAAAAACACACACAACAGGTATGAGCCAATAACCAGCTGTCCACCAGGGGGCAGTATTCACCCTCCTGGCACTTCTGATCAAGTCTAAATAAGTTAAATCGACTTTAAATGAGTCCAAACTATCCTGAACTTTAACTCTAAAATAACTTACTGATCAAATCATTTTACTTTTGATATATAAAACAACAAGATCCATCTGAGGAATTCAATTTTAAAATATCAATTAAAACTAGTTCTATGATCTAGAAAAAGCAGCAGAATGATTCATTATCCAGTGATCTGGGATTAATGCTGCTGCTGTCAGCCGAGGAGCTTCAGGCAGTCGTCCCAGAGGACTTTTGATGCTAAATTAAAAGATTTATAAAACCTAAAAGGTTAAAACTCTCCCTTCTTATTGCATCAGGAGAATAAAAACGTTTTAGTTTCTCCAACATACTAGAAACCAACCAGCTTCAGTCCTTCTCATAACTTTGATGTTTTCAACTCTTTGGTCTAAATCCAACTTTTAGTTTTTGAATAAAAGACTCGAAATTCTCCTGAAAGTTTCTACTGGTTTTATGTAAAACAGTGAAAATGTCCCAGTGTCTCACCTGTCCCTGAGGAGGAGGAGGAGGTAGAAGGGGAGGAGAAAGTGTAGGCATAGGAGCAATGGGTGGAGGATAGATTGCAAAGGGAGGAAGAGGAGGTGAAGGATGACTAGGAAGGGGAGGAGAAGGTGTTGGAAGAGAAATGGGAGGAGGAAGAGGAAAAGGTGTAGGAGGAAGAGCAATGGGAGGAGGAGGCGAAGGTGCAGGAGGAGGAACAGAAAAGTCCAGGTCTTCCTGAATGATCTCCTCCAGGATGGAGAAGATCATATCCAGCTCAGAGTTGTCCACGCTCCTCTCTGAGTCCTCTGGAAGGTGCAGGTGGGGAGAGGAGGAGGAAGAGGAGGCATCCATCTTCAGGAGCAGCTGAGTGACTGACTGGATTTCTGAGATACAGGGTGAGATGAAGCTGTGACATCATCATCATCAGAGAACAGGAAACGTCACAAACTGATCTCTGATCAGTTCCTGCAGTCAGATCCATGTTCATCTCACACGTTCACGATTTCACCTCCAAACGCGTTTCTGATTTTACTTCACTGAGTCTAAACTTGTTTATTCTTCATGTTTTTAACCAGATCGACTTCCTTTATGCTTCAGCTGGTTACAGATCAGTGAAGAGAAGCTTTTTATTTATTATTTAGTTCATGCTGAGGTGCTTTTTATTATCCAGACTCGTGCAAAAACGCTGATGTTTAGATCAGAAACTACATTTGTTTTATAAAGACACAGGTGCAGAAATCACTTTTAATCCCCATGTGAGCTACAGTTTATTCAGCAGCTTTGTCTTTATTTTAATCAGGAGCTCAATAAACATATGATCTATTTTTAAATGTAAACAAGTTTGTTCACTTAATCGTTTGAATCATTTATTCAATGATGGAAAAAGAAAAAAATATTTAAATCTGTGACAAACTGGTGCAGAAATTAAAGATCAGATATCAGCAGATAGGCCTAGTTTAAAAAATGCATTTTTAGATTTCAGAATAAAACATTGACTTGACTTTTTATAACTGACATTTTAAAGGTTTTATTCCAGCAGGTTTATTTCTAGTGTTACTCCTGCAGGTTAAACCACTTGTTTTATATCATACATGGTGATAACATCAGTCTCTCCCGTAAAACACAGAAAATACTCCAGATTTTTTAAAATAAAAGTTTAAAACTTACATGTCTGATGTTCGGTTGGTTCCCAGCTGGAGCTGCACTCTAGATGACAACAATCTCAGATTATGAATTCAGAGCAAAGATCCGATAATTCTCCAGATCAAACTTTTCCTGCTGTGTGAAGTTTTGAAATAAAGTTTTTAATTTAAGGCATGAATCTAAACAATGCACTGAGTTGTAACCATGGAAATGTGAACATTCCACAGATGCATCCAGTGCTGCTATTTCTGGATTCGCTTTTTAAATTTTTATTTATTTGTTTGCTTGTTTATTTATTTATTAATCAGAAGAACCATAGTTGAAGTGAGTTTGGAACCGTGCCGTGTGGAGCGCAGAATCAACCAGCAGGTGGCAGCAAATGCAAAACGATGCAACTCTGAAGACACATCCAGTGTCTAAACCACGTCAGTTTTTTTTGCACCTATTAAATTTTTGTACAACAGAGAGACTCTTCTTCTGTTCTTTCTTCGAGATTGGCTCCTATTTTTGGTTCATGGCGCAGATTTCAAGATCTAAAATTGACAAAAACTTCATGTAAATGTATTTTACATAAATTACATGAAAATGGTTCTGAGTTGGTAAAGAGTAAACCAGCCATTTCTGGGACTCCTGTTCACATAGAGAAATGAAGAACAGATAGTGCTGCTCTAAAAGCGTAGAAGAGCTGCCTGATGTCCAGACAGGAAGCTGCTGCTCATAAAAAAGGTGTTGTTAGGTTAACCTGTGGAAATAAAACCCTGTTTTGTGCCACGGAGCACATATGGGGTCATAAGATGATAGTTCATTTTTGACAAGGTTATTTGTGTTTTGCTGTCATTCTGCCATCTTTACTGTCTGATTTTTTTTAACCAGGAAGCAGCAGTTCAGATGGTTTTGATGCCCACATGCCTCAGAGGTTACTCTCCTGGTTACTGCAAAAATAACTCTACTTTTTTTTTTCTTTTTTAAATCATGATCCTAATTACATCGTACATGGGTCAGGAAGGCAGAGGCAGAAGATGCTAATGCCTCTGTAGGAGGAAACCAGACATGCACAGGAGAACATGCTAATGCCTGCAGAAAGGCTGCAGCTGGGTATCAAACTGTAAGGAATTAGCCCCCCTGGTCTCGTCCTCACCAGGGACTTTGGTCGGACAGCTCAGAACATAAAGACATGATACAATAACCACTAGAACGCTTAAAGATTTAATACAGGATCACAGGTTATGGTTTTACAGCACTGGTTCTGCTCTAGCAGGATCTCAACAGAACAGAAAACAATGACAAGGTGCATTTTGTATTCTTTGGCTCGACCCGGACAGCGAGTTGGACTTAATAACAACTGGCCGATTTGGTTTCTCACACCTGTTGTCAACTCAAACCAGACATAATCTGTTGCACCAAAGATAAGTGTGTGAATGTCGTTAGTAAGCCTGAGGCCTCTTAAGGTGACATCACCTCTTTTACAGAACATTTTCCACTTGTAACATCATACCATATCAATTCATGTGATGTCATAGCTAGAGCATTCTTTACTGATACGCCATATTGTGCCTGTGTCATCTAATGTGAGGTCACCCCTTCTTATTAAAAACAGAACTAACTAATCAGAAACGTCACTCCAAAATAACGCCTACACCCCACAAAGCCTGCTCCCTCCTCGTGCAGCGAGTACCCCACCATGCAGCCACAACAGCAAACTGCAATCAAACGTGATCACAGGAAGCTAATTTGCTTTGGCCTTTCAAGTTAAAAGTCACTCTAGAACCTCCAGCACCATTCATTAAAGGATTTAGATCCACATATATTATATGAATACAGAACTTCAAAGAAAAACCATAATAAAGTCAGAATTGTGAACCAACTTCATGTTTTTAACGTCCCTGAAGTTGTGTTGTGTAACAAATGCATGTTGGGAAAAATGAGCCCATAATGAGTGGTAATAAACGTCTGACCACAAAAGTACATGTGATCAGAAGCCTTTTGTCTCAGACTCCAAAAACCTTCTCATTGAAAACAGTTTTTTTCCAGAGGGCACCATCTAGAGGTGGAAAAGATGTATTGCACTTCAGTGTTTAAGGCGGGAAGCCACGCCTCTCATGCGCAAACGTGCACCTCTAGCCAGAGGACAATGCTAAAACACATTTTTTTACAATTACTATTCTCGTGTTATGTTTATTTATATATATATATGTATATATATATATTTTTTTAAAGAGCAAGTCACCCCCTAATACATTCTTTTTGGCTGATAAACTGTATAAACGACTGTATAATAGTGCTGTAGACATATGTGTTCATTATTTTGGCATTTTAGTGCATCTTATTTAAATTTTAAAATTTCAGCCTAAAATCGCCATTATTGCACCCTCTTCAGGTTAAAACTCTGCATTACATTGAATTTGAATCAGCCATTGCGAATGGCTAAGGGCCGTGATATACTTGCTGTTTAGCGATGCGTACACATGCTTAAAATGGCTGCCATGCGTAGCTTGCGTTGATTTGAAGCGTTGTTTGTGCGCGTCCCCCAAAATTAACGCGACACAACTCGCCCGAATGCTGTAATATACGAGCAACCGGTAGGTGGAGTTGACAAAAGGAGCGAGACACACTCACCATGGTGACTACATCTCTGGTTTAGAGGTCTTTCACACCATCTACGATACCGCTGCTGTCCTTTTTTCTGCCGTAATCTCAAAATTAACCAGCTTTGAGCTCTTTTATTGACACCACGTTTGTTTTGGTTGTACCGGCTCTCTATCCGGTCTGTGTACTCTCGTTTGCCCCCTAGTGGAACACTCTGGTACTACAACCAGTGCAGCGCTGTATAGCAGCAAGTATATGAACAAAGACGCAGCCTGCTGCCTGCGCTAACGCGAGGTTAAACAGCAAGTATATTCCGGCCCTAAGAGGTACCCAGTGACGTTGCTGGTTCCATATTTCATGGCTGCACTGCTGTCAGTTACTGCCTCAATGCTGCTCTCTCGGTCCGCCAGGTGACGTTTTCTTTTGGTGCATTTTTCAAACAGGAAGTGTGAGTGGAGTAAGACTGTAGTAGGGGGTGACTTGCTCTTTAAGGCCTTACTTGTCCATAGGAGAGTTCGCCAACTCTGCATTAGTCTAGATACGTTCACAAACACGCACACGCTCTGTGATTGGCATCTGTACATGAGCAGACTTCTAACACTATTGGCTAACTCTGAGCGGTGACCAATTCAAATTGCATGGGGCTCTACGATACGGGGGGCGGGCATAGCAAAAGAAATTGACAAATCGGCTACATTATATGAAAGATTAGTGAATAATCATAGCCGCCAACAGTCAGACTTTATATGAAAGCCAGTGTAGATTATTGTTAACAATATGACCTGAAAATTTCAAATTCAACAAAGTAAACTCCTAGAAAATGTATGTGAGTTGTATCTTTACTTTTATGATCAGGAAAATGTGTCATCCATTCACATGGAGGGGCAGAGCCTAAAACTTGTACTGAAGCCAGCCACAAGGGGGCGTTTGTTTGCTTAAAACTTTCTTTGTCTAGTTTACTAGAAATAAGAAACAACTCAGATCTCAAAAGTCAAAGAGGTAAAACAAAACAAACGCCCCCCTGTGGCTGGCTGCAGTACAAGTCCCATGGACATTTTCTAAATTAAAAATAAAAATACACCTCGTTTCATTTTCCTTAAGAAATTAACTTTAGTTCACTAGAGTCCTTACCTTCCTGCTGCATATTTAAATTTTAATTTGTTCAATATTGTTATTATTAGAGGCTTGAAATGCGATATGGAGTAAGCGGGACTTTTAAGATCCACGTACCGAGAGCGCATATTATGGTTCCAAAAAAACAACATGGTGGCTCTCATTAAAAGGATACCGTGGCTTCACTTTTCAGCAAAGGAAACAGGTGATATGTCTGCTTTCTACGGCCTACGAGGGTACAACCCAAACCATGACGCTACCACCACAGACGCCCAATCAGAAAGAGGCTGTTGGATTGCGTTTAGCTTTAGTATGAAGGTAAACGGTTAAAGATGATTTCTTCAGGTCAGATTTTTGCAGAAGCGTTTTCAGAAACCTAACAGCGTTCTGGCAGATATCTGCTACTGTAAACGGTTAAAAACATAAATTTACATCTCATTTGGTCTTCTGTGTTTTTCTTTTCCCCACCTCAGTAGCTACAGACCCCACAGTGGCCCCAACCATTCCTCCGAATGGCCCCCCTACAAACAGGCCCACCAAGGCCCCCAGCAGGGACTCCCTTCTCACAAGAGAGGGAAGCCACCTGATCCAAGCCGTCAGCTTCTCCCACAATCCCCCGAGAAGAGAGGGAGCATGAGAGGGTGACGAGATGCTAGACAGGGAGAAAATTCCATCGGTATCCAAAATCAAATCCCCAACGCTCCTCTCCGCCTCTTCACGAACTGCTTCCATTTCTTCCTCCGTCACTTCCGGGTTTGTGGGGGATTCAGGCTCCTCCCCCCTTCTCTGCCTCACGATCTCCACCTGCCTCGCCCTCACCCTATCCTCGACCTCCTGGTATAGAGGGCAGGTGAGGTGCTGAGTCTGGCTCTCCTTCACCGCCTGCTCCACCTTCTCCAGCAGCTCCTCCACAGCTCTCTTCTCCTCTGGTTCTCCACCACGACTCTCCAGGGTGTGGTAGCGGTCTCCACATCTCGCCACCAGTGCTAGGAGGTCTTTGCGCCACGTGACGAGGTACTCCTCCAGCTGTTCGTCCTCCCCCAGCTCCTCAGTGTGTGTGAAGAGAACAATGGTGTTACTGCTGACCGCAGAGGGGCCGAAGAGCTTCGTTAGGGCTTCGAGTGCTTTGGTTTCATCATCAGCTGGCTGGTTCACAGAGACACACAGCAGGAAGGCATGAGGTCCAGGGATGGACAGAGAGATGAGGGAGGAAATCTGTTTCCTCCTTTCCTCCGGGGAGCAGGCTGAGCTGAACCAGGCTGGACTGGAGATGACCACGACCTACAGGGAGGCGGTGAAACCATTTGGTTAGACAGGTACAGGAAGGGTTCTGTGGATTTTGTGCTTCAACATGATTCATTAGAACATCACAGTCTATAAAGCTATAAGGTATTAAAATTCTTCTGCAGGTGTGTTTGTTTTCATGTTGTAGGAGTTATGAAGGGATGGGACTGGATTGTTTGGTTCTGACAGACTATGCTCTGGTTCAATAAACATTTACGTAGAACTTGTTCTGCTTTAAACTTTGTGTTTAGAGGTAAATATTTAATTTACCTGCAGCTGACCTCTTTGCCTCAGCTCACCATAAACCCTCCTGTTTCCATCTTAAACAAGAAGGTAGCAAATGTAATGGTAGACATTTGAATCTGACACACACACACACACACGCACACACACACACACACACACACACACACACACACACACACACACACACACACACACACACACACACACACACACACACACACACACACAATCACAATCTAGCAGCTGGGATGAGAATCAGCTCCTCTAATTCCAAGACCATGGTCTTGGTCCGCATTGCCGGCAGTAAGTCGGGCTCTTTTCCGGTGAGAGTTGGACTCCGCCAAGGCTGCCCTTTGTCACCGATTCTGTTCATAACTTTTATGGACAGAATTTCTAGGTGCAGCCAAGGTGGTGAGGGGATCCGTTTTGGTGGCCTAAGGATCAGGTCTCTGCTTTTTGCAGATGATGTGGTTCTGTTGGCTTCGTCAGAACGTGATCTCCGGCTTTCGCTGGAGCAGTTCGCAGCCGGGTGTGAAGCAGCTGGGATGAGAATCAGCTCCTCTAAATCCGAGACCATGGTCTTGAGTCGGAAAAGGGTAGAATGCCTTCTCCAGGTCAGGGATGAGGTCCTGCCCCAAGTGAAGGAGTTCAAGTATCTCGGGGTCTTGTTCACAAGTGAGGGAAAGATGGAGCGCGAGATCGATAGGCGAATTGGTGCTGCGTCTGCAGTGATGTGGGTCGATGTACGTTCCTACCGTCACCTATGGTCACGAGCTTTGGGTAGTGACCGAAAGAACGAGATCGCGGATACAAGCGGCCGAAATGAGTTTTCTTCGCAGGGTGGCTGGGCTCTCCCTTAGAGATAGGGTGAGGAGCTCGGTCATCCGGGAGGGGCTCAGAGTAGACCTGCTGCTCCTCCACATCGAGAGGAGCCAGTTGAGGTGGCTCGGGCATCTGATTAGGATGCCTCCTGGACGCCTCCCTGGTGAGGTTTTCCGGGCACGTCCAACTGGGAGGAGACCCAAAGGAAGACCCAGAACACGCTGGAGAGATTATGTCTCTCGGCTGGCCTGGGAATGCCTTGGGATTCCCCCGGAGGAGCTGGCCCAAGTGGCTGGGGAGAGGGAGGTCTGGGCTTCCCTCCTTAAGCTGCTGGATAAGCGGGAGAAAATGGATGGATGGATGGATGGTCTTGAGTCAGAAAAGGGTAGAATGCCTTCTCCAGGTCAGGGATGAGGTCCTGCCCCAAGTGGAGGAGTTTAAGTATCTCAGGATCTTGTTCACGAGCGAGGGCAAGATGGAGCGCGAGATCGATACACGGATTGGTGCTTCTGAGGAATGGTGACTCAGCAGTCTAGCTCACATCTGCTCTCCGTTATTTTTCATTTAAAAGCAACACCGGAGCCGTTTTAGTGTTTGTTTGGTATTTTTGTTTCATACGCGGGCATCGCTCTGTCCGGATCCTGTCATCATGAAACTTTGATCATGTGTCAACTTTCCAGTGATGCTGAAGAACGTTTTGGGAGAATCTTTGGGAAAACTAGAAATGTTTTTATTGGTTTGTTGCTGTGGATTTGTGTGATATCGCCACCTAGTGGCAATAAGATGTCATGTTAGAATGATTAAATGTGTAAATGATTATTATATTAATGTTAATAAGTAAAAGATGTTTCACATTTAGCTGTAAAGTTGTATAAAACAGATGAGGGTCACGTGTTCCTCCTACCTGTCGGCCAGCAGCCTCTCCTCTGTGTTTACTGCACTCGTGGGCATCTGTGCCCTGCTGCGTGTCTTCCAGGCCCAGGATGGAGCAGACAGCGGCCCGGTTTCCTGCCTGTTTCGGGCCCAGAACCACCAGCCTCAGCTCTGAAAACAAACAACCGCGTTAGCTTCTTCGTTTTTGTGTTTGCTGAGTGAGTTTTTAAACTCTTTAACGCTTCATTTGAACTTTAAAAACACAAAGCAGCGTGCTATAACTTGCTGTTTACATCAGTCACCACCCGGACTGCTCAGAAACGCTGTGACTTCGCTTCTCTCATCGAAACCCGCAGGAACAAAACCACAAACAGCAAAACACGCAGCAGACGGCCGCTCCCGCACACCACTGCGCCTCCTTTCTGAATCCCCGCACGCAGAAGAACAGGAGGCTCATCTTACCGGACTGTTGGGCCCAGGCTGACATCTCTGCTCCTGTTGTTTAGTGTTGGATCAGGGATGGGCGCACACTTCCTAATTCCTGCAGCCTGAAGAGTCACAGCTGCTGCTGTCGTCACGAAGCTGAAGTTGGTTTCCGTTTAGGTGTTTGGGCTAAAGGGCGATTCCACCAGATTAGATCTGGTTCAGAGCCTAAACACTTCAAACATGGACCTGATTCTTCTGGAACAATAACTAAATATTTAAAACACAGTTTGTGGAACCTCTATTAAATCTGTAAAGTTAAAGGCACACTTGGCAGTTTTGGCTTGCTTTAGCACCCCCTAGTGTCTGTTAGTGAAACCAAAAGTGAAACTTATCTCCTCGCTGTGCTATCATCTTTTAACACCTTAATCTAACTTCTGAAATGTCTCCTCAGCCTTCATTAGTGTCTACAGGAGCGGTTCATCACTAATTCAAACAAATCAGCTGTGTTCATGATCTAAAACATGCAGGAAACATGCTGGAAGCAGACTGCAGCAACAGGCACGTCAGCTCCACTTTACTAAGTCCAACAGGGACCTGACCACCACTCTGAAGTTGCAAGTGTGGTGTTCTGGCCACAGAGGGCGGTGGGGGTCTGAGTAACATTTCATTAACCCTGTAAAGGGTAATTTTAGCACATACTGGCTCAAGAACATGATTTAAAAATATGAAAAAGTTGCATAATATGGCTTTAATACAGAAGAGGATTAGGGCCACTGAAAACATCAGTGGCCCTAATCCTCTTTGGGACTTGTTCAGAGGTGGTCCAGCTGCAAAAAATAACTGAAAGAACCATGACTAACTGTATTATAAAAATGTTTCTGTTAGTGTGTATAGTCTGAGTCAAGCATGTCAAAGTGAGGCATGGGGGCCATTTTGGCTCCTGTTGATGTGGATCGACACTTTAGGTCCATTTCATTTTCTGAACTTTCGGGTAATGTTACCAGACCTCCGCAGCATGGGTGTGTCCCCATTTCACTGGGCCGGCTCAAAAGGACCCTTATCTGGACCATTTCAGGAACCAACGAAGTGCCTGAACTGGGGTATGTACTCTATGGTCCAGTAGAGTTGCTTGGCGGGACTTGTGGTTAACTCATGCTGATTGGTTGGAAATTATATCAGTAGACATCACCAACCAGCATTTGTAAAATTGGAAGAGATGCTGGTGAAGCGAAATGGAAGGAAAAGGAAATAAGCAGATTTAAAATCACTTTCTAAACTCCCAACGCCAACAATCGTGGCAGAAGCCCTCACACAATGCCGTAATTCTTGCCTGTGGTCTCCAACAGAGCACCATAAAAAAACGCCACTTTTTATGTCACACAGTTGCTATCCTGTTCCCCCGAATGGATTAAAATACAGCGTACTTTAACAGAATTAAACATTTAATGATTTTGTCCGCGGATGCCTTTTGGCGCTAATCAGAGATCACTCACTGCAGAAGCAGTGGCGATATGCTGATGTCTTAGTAAAGTCCTGATTTTGTATTGAGACACAACAGCTGAGCCATCTCATCTCCCAGTCACTCCCCCCCTACTTGAAATTTCCCAGAACTCAGAAACACATCTAATGGAACATTTTCATGTTCAGATCTTTACCATATGATGCCTATTTTTGAGTAGTTTTTGTGGCCCATGAAGACCTAACTCACAATTTAGACCCTTTGAAAGTCTTTTACACTAATAAGCAACACAAACGTAGAGTTAGATCGAGGCAGACGTTTTAATGTTCAGTTTAGAACTGATGGTAAACACACATTTACACCGTCTTTTCTTCACATCATTTAAAATTTCTTGTAAATCTAAACACTTTACACAATGTAAAAACCATATAAAACAAGTACACGGTAAATTAAAACTAAACAAGCAGGAGGAATAATACTTTACATTAATGACAACAGTTAAGACGTATTCTTAGACATTTTGAAGTGTTTCTGTGTAAAACCCAGTTATCCTTGTACATAGCCTCCTGAATGGCCTCTTCAGGAGCAGCAACATGTAACATACTACTCTCTGTGGAGGCAGTCTTTGTACAGCTGCTGCTGCTTCATAAGTATGACTCCAACAAACTGTTCTTCCTTCTCATCAATGGATCTAATGTCCAGACTTTTCTTTGACATCTATACCCAACATTCCAGCTGCAGCTGAGAAAACCAGCTACTTCCAGGATCGAATTTCAGTTTTCCATATATGGTAGATAATAATTATTTTGATCTTTTACACAGAAACACATTATGGCAAAAAAAAAAAAAAAAAACCTTTCAATCCCACTTAGTGGCTAAATATGACATTCATTCAATACAATCATTCATAAAACAAACTGCTGTACAGAAACAGTAAAAACCAAACTGAGGCGTCAAAAAGATGTCCAATAAAATGTTGGATTTAAAAAAATACAGCAATCAGATCAATAAAACACATTTCTCCTAAAAATACACGTTAAAAACATGTAGATAGTAGAAATATCCAGACGCCAAGCCGTGGCGTAAGCTAATGTCCCGGGGTGTCTCCAGTAACGGACCCCTTTGGTCAAATGAACCGATGTCCTCTATATTCGAGTCGACTCACAGTCCAGGCATGATGTAGGCGATGTTGTCCAGCGTGTTTGACTGACACAAGCAAAATAAATAATCAGGATTATTAAGAAATCAACAAAGTAATAATACAGCTGATTTCAAACTCTTAGTACTGTACCAGGACATTTCGAGGACATCCGTTTAATTGCGGTATCTGTGCTGTGAGACAGGTCAAAGGGCCAAGTGCACACAAGATGGAGTCCAGGAGAACAGACAAGCTCCCAGAGACCGCCACCATCCCCTAACACAACAGAACAGCAGTCATGTCCAGATTCAGGGGAAACCTAGCTGGATGTTTAAATGATCTGGTGCAAACATAGAAACTCACTTCTGTTTCCTGCAGCCGGTGGCCAATCAGAGACAGGGACTCTCCCAGCAGCTGCAGATGAGCCGCCGCATCGATGGGATCAACATCAGGGACTCGAGCTGGAGACAGGGATATGGTACCCGGGGTTCGGGTCGGTGACACCACTCCTGCTGCGGTTCCTACAACTTTCACAACAAAATGGAAATTTATCAAGCAATGGACCACCCTGGGAGGTGAAAAGGAGCTGAGAAGGAATTACCCGTCCTTTCCACTGGACGCATAAGCGGCGCAGAACATAATACACGTGTTTTCCTCACGAGCATTGTTACTTCCCAGTGGGAGCATTTGAGACACGAAACGACAGTGAAAGCATTCCACGCAGCTGGCCCCGCGTGATTTCAGAGTTCACGTGATAACAAGCAAATAGAAAAACAACAGCATGTTTTAAAAACTGTTTTTAATTATAAGAGAAATATCTCCAAACTGCGAAGGTTGGTGTCAAAACATGAACTTGAAATGGTTCTCCATGCCTTTATCTCCTCCCGTCTAGATTACTGTAACACACTTTTCACATGTTTTAACAAAAAAGCCCTTTATCGCCTTCAGTTGGTCCAGAACTCTGCAGCGAGGCTCCTAACTGGAGCAAACAGAAGAGCTCACATCACTCCTATTCTGATGTCTCTGCACTGGTTACCTGTTAACTTTAGAATTCATTTTAGAATCCTGACTAGAACTTTCAGGGCTCTACATGGCCAAGCTCCTCCTTATGTTACTGAACTGTTAAAGCCTTATGCTCTGACCCGAGCCCTCAGGTCCACAAACCAGAACCTCCTAGAAGTTCCAAAGACCAGATATAAAAGTTGAGGTGATCGCTCTTTCCAGGCTGTTGCACCCCGACTTTGGAATGAACTTCCTTAATTTTTACATACACTGCCTGGCCCAAAAAAAAAGGTCACTCTGTTTTGCTGAACTACCTTTAGTTTTGATTCCGACACCCATTCACTGTGGCGTTGTTTCAATAAGCTTCTGCAATGTCACTAGATTTATTTCCATCCAGTGTTGCATTAATGTTTCACCAAGATCTTGCATTGATGATGGTAGAGTCTGACCGCTGCACAAAGCCTTCTCCAGCACATCCCAAAGATTCTCAATGGGGTTCAGGTCTGGACTCTGGTGGCCAATCCATGTGTGAAAATGATGTCTCATGCTCATCTTGGAATATGCCCGTGCCATCAGGGAAGAACACATCCATTGATGGAATAACCTGGTCATTCAGTATATTCAGGTAGTCAGCTGACCTCATTCTTGGAGCACATCCTGTTGCTGAACCTAGACCTGACCAACTGCAGCAACCCCAGATCATAGCACTGCCCCCACAGGCTTGTACAGTAGGCACTAAGCATGATGGGTGCATCACTTCATCTGCCTCTCTTCTTACCCTGATGCACCCATCACTCTGGAACAGGGTCCATCTGGACTCATCACACCAGTTTTTAATAATGCGTTGGACAGACTTTAACCCAGTTTTAGTCGTTTCTGCAATCTCCTTAGATGTTTTCTCGGCTTGATGCCAATGATGTGACCCTTCTCAAACAGACTAACATCTTTTCCACGACCACCAGATGTGTCTTTCCACATGGGTGGTTAAGAAATGAGAAGCACCTCAATGCACCAGTTGGGGTTAAATAACTTGTTGCAGCTGAAAGATAATCACACATGCAGTAATTATCCAATAGGAGGCTCCTACCTGTTAGCTTAGTTAAATCCAGGTGGAGACTGTTTGTTTTGGACAGGCTGTATTGACAGCTGCTTTTATTTAAATCTTTTTTTTTTCTTTGTACAATTACTTTTTAATTATCTTTGTTGTTTTATGACCATTTTATAATTTTATGATGTTACCCTTTAATTTAAAACTTCAAAATCTTGTGTTTCATCTTTATTTTATGATATTTTGTTGTTTTGTTTTTCTCATCATTTTATGACTTTATGATTTGTTTTGTTGATTTTTCTTTCTGTGACAAGTGCTATATAAATAAACTTTACTTACTTATCCAAAAAGGTCTGTGGTTTATTTTCTGTTCCGTTTACCTCGGCTACAGAGGTTCAACAGGTAATGACGTACGTTATTTTATTAGTTAAGCAACTGAAATGTCACTTTTATTTTGAAAGTTTCTGGATTTTTCAAACTGCTTTTGTGTTTGACCTCCTTTTGGGTCTGATCTGAACTGCTAAGCTTGACGCGTTCTGGAAGCGTAGTGTGTAAATAAATAGACTCGAAGCATACATTTAACAAAGCGGTGTGTCACTAGGCTTCTGGGACGCGTCCCAAATGAGACGCTTCGCTGCCGATAAAAACGCACCCATCCACTATAACGGCTGCGTACTACACTTCTCGGACGTTACGTGGCGTTTACGTGTCCGGTGGAAAGGCCTGGTTAGTTCAAAGATACCTTTGCTTTTGGCATCACTGGAGGTTTTGTGCTTGACTGTAGTGGCCTCAGCTTTGTTCTGTTTGTGCTGCAGATACTGAGCTTTCTGCCTCCAGACCTGGAAAACAAAACAAATACACAGAACATCAGTCCATACGCTACCACATCTACACGGGCAGCAGTGGTGTATTAGGGCCGTCATTTATTTAAAAACAAAGTAACGGATTTATGTGAAACTTTCAGGAGTAATTTATATGAAAAACGTTGCCATTACTGCAGGATGCTAAAATTTATAATTTTGCAAAAAGATCAAATAAAAGTCTAAACATCCAGGATTAAACTCTTAAGGTTTTGACTTTTCTCTAGCAGATTTATGAGTTTACATAAAAAATCATTAATTCTTGTGTGAATGAATTCCTTTTATCAAAAGTAAGACATCAAAGCAGCTTCTCCATGTTTACGTGACATTAATAAAGCACCATAACTAGCTAGGAGAAAACATACCAGCTTGTCCTTCTCTGGCATGGCCTTCCACACTTCTGCCAGCCTCTTGCTCAACTCCCCAAAATCTGTAAAATTGTTATTTAATAATAATAAAGCGACGTTAATCTCACTCAGTCACCATCTAAAGCACTTAGACCTCACCGGGGCAACGCGCCGCCGTACAACTCAACACTCACCTAGTCCTGGTTGTTCCGCGTTTATGTTGACCCGGTATTCTTTACAGAACACCTGATATGCTGTTGTGGTCTTTTTCTTTGACTAGACGAGGAAAACAATAAAATAAGAATTAAGAATAAAGAAAGAACAAAGTCAACAAAGATGTCTTTACCTTTTCTTTGTCTTTCTCGTGCTTGTCTCTGTCTTTGTCATCTTTCTTCTTCTTCTTCTCTGATGCTCCATCGCTGCCCTGGTGGTGAGGAGTGATGGGCTTGTTCATAGCGTACATTGGACCTACGGTACTGTGGGTGACGGTGGGATGAGAGTGGCTGTGGCTTCTGGATGAGTCTGATAAAAACACAAACACCACACGGTTAAAGGGAATGTACCACAAAGAGCAACTTCCTGCTTAGCCTGAGTATCTTTTCAGGTGGCACCACCTACAGGTGGAAGAATGTCTTACACCTTAAGCTGGATTGTGTCAGGACAGGCCGGCTGGATCGCCACGGTAACAGACGAGTTTGGGTTAAGGTCTCTCTAAAAGCTCAACCTACTCTGTTATTCTCTTCCTAATGACCCCTCAGGTGAACAGACTAGTGGATTCATGTCGTCACGGTTCCATCAGATGCTCTAATTAATGTAATATCAGAAAAGCAGGAAATTAAAAACTTCTTATCAATGAGATTTGATCTAAAGTTGTCTGGTGGAGGTAGGCGACAGCCTCTGGATTCAAAACAAAAATCATCGTGTTTGATCAGAAACTTCAGCTTTAATTCATTTAAATGATATTCCTAGAATATAAAGGAAATACATTCAAACCCATTTCCTGCTTTCCTCTTTACATCAGAAGCATAAATAAAGTTGAGCTAAAATGAGCTGTGGGTCTTCGTTTTATTGAAAACGTGAACTCACCTCCAAATCCTTTGCTGTGTTTCTTGTCCTTCCCACTTTTATCCTTATCTCTGTCTTTCTCTTTGTCCTTTTTCTTCTTGCTTTTCTTACTCTTCTTCTTCTTTTTTGACAAGTGTGTGTAAGAGTCGTCTATAACCAGTTCACCCGCCTCCAGCTCCCCCCCAGATGAGGAGCTGTCATCCCCAATGCCGCCTCCATAGTGACCTAAACAAAATCAGGGATTAGGATTACCTAAACAATAACGGTGAGTTTTGAGTTCCACTTCCTGTTTACCTTCCACCTCCACCTCCTTCCCCACCACAGGCAGCGGGTCTCTGTTCTGCTGCAGCTTCTTCTTTGGCGGCTTTGCCGGCTGCGTCCTCTCTCTGTCCTTCTCCTTCTTCACTCCACTTTTAGATGAGTGCGGTGTTATCGGGAAGCTCTCTGGCTCCTCCTTCTCTGGCGACATGATGAGCTTCATTTTTAGCCCGTCGGCCTCGCGTAGTGTCAGGGGCTCCTCTTTGGGAGCCCCGCCATGAAACAGGGACGACTTTGAGGAGGAGGAGGAAGAGTGCTTTTTGAAAGAAGAAGATGATGATGAAGATGACACAGGGCGGGAAAGCGAGAAGGAATGGCTCCCTTTGCTTCCACCTCCACCACTGCTGCCGCCCTCTCGTTTACGATCTTTGGAGGAGTGCGAGGAGAAGGATGGATAGGAGGGTTTTTTGTGCAGGTGGGGGTTGGGGTCTGAACCCGTGGCCAGGGGGGAGGTGATGGCCTGCAGGAGGCCCATGGCCGTGTCTGTTGGGTGTGATGATGAGGGGGAAGAGAGGGTGGGTGAGCGGTCAACAGACTTGTGCTTTTTCTTGTGGGGAGGTGGACCAGAACCATCGTGGTCTGAGGAAATCAAAAGAGCAGAACACAGGTATTAATCAGGAAGTTGTACAAGTGAAAAAAGTCACACTCAGCATCTTCTCACCCATGTAATAGTAGTCATCACCATGCTTCTTCTTCTTTTTGTGTAACTCACCCCCCATCGTGAAAAACTCTGAATCCTAATGGGGATTAAACACAACAACATTTCCTTCACGCCACTGAAACGAGCATCAAGTGTCAGAGACCGAGGACAGAAAACTCACCTTTGGCCGTTTCTTAGATGACTTCCGTACTTCAGCAGCAATCTCCTCCTCCTCTCGCAGCAGATCTTTGTATGATCTCCTCTTCTCTCTCTGACTCCGACCAGCCACAAGGCCTCCATCCACCCCCATATCTAACATTAAACATCCACATTAGCATGAGGAGGCTGTGACTGTTTCAACCTGAGCACAGATGATCCTACGCTCAACCCAACAGAGGGAACTGGTACTGTCACGAATACATTTTACATTTACTTTGATTTCATTAACTGGGAAACAGCAGGGAGGAGAGAACCAGAGCCTCGCAGACCTCATCCAAAGTGAAACACAAGCAAAAGGGATGACATTTGTTAGAGTTGTGTGTAACACTGTGAAGCTGTGGTGTTGGGTGTTAAACCTAGGCTGTTTTGTAGTGATCAGCCTGTGTGGGCCTGGATGCGGTTACTATGGCGACAAGACTATAAACTCTGATGCAAAAAACTGAAGAACTGGTGTTTTGCTGCCTCTAGATTAGCTTTGCAGTTATTTTTAACGTGATATTTGTTGAACTAGTTGGATTCGGGTCAGGACTCTGGTTTGGTTTAGATCCTGGTTCTAAATGAATCTGAATCCAGTCAGGGGTCAACTTATTTAGCTGCATTATTAAAATATAACATCTTACTGATACATTTTTATAGAGAAGCTGTTTTATTCCTGAGACCCTATGTCGACTTCTTGCACTTGAATATTTTATTTGTATTTATTTGAAAAATGTTCAACTTTCTATTAATTCTACAATATTTTCTAAAACAATGCATGTTTCTTAATGTTTATGAAGAAAAGATTTTTTACACCTCTCAATATTAAAAATCACAAGGCGCTTCACAAGAAACAAATGAATAAATAAAATTAATTTTTAAAAAAAAGGTCATAACAAAAATTGGGAGAAAAATAAAACATTAAAATTAAAAATTTTGAATAAAAAAGCAAAAGGAAATCACTGGATCCCCAAAAAGACAGATATGGCAGAAACAGCAGCATGAAGTGAAAGAAAGAAAAAGTGAAATGACGAGGTCCTACTGATCTAAGGTAAATAAAAAGAAAAGGCTCAGGTCTCGGGAGCAAACATTCAAATATTTTGCACTATTTGAGATTCCTAAAGCTTAGTTTATCCCATTCATAAAACTTGTACAACCTTTTAGCATTTAACACAATCATTGTCTCAGGTTATGGTGGTATGGATTTAGTCATCCTAGCTAAATTACCTTTCAGCTCTTCATATGCCATGGTTTCTTCTTAGTCAACGCAGGTCTCCTGTCCAGGGTGTTGTAGTTATTAAAAGGTAGAACTCAGCCCTACAAAAAAACCCCATCAATAAATAAAATGAATGCAGGTTATTAAACAAATTCTGACCCAAAACATTAGAGTGGACAACCGGTGCGTTTCTGACAGCTCTTCATACAGCTGGATGCTGTCTTGTGTCCAACTAGTCTTATTCTGAACATTCTCAGTGCTTCAAGTAACCTGAAAGGACCCAAAGTGGACAAATATACAGGAAAAATACCATCAGCTTTATGATTTAAAATAGTCCGTCACCAGCAAACCAGGGAAAACGATGGTTAAAAACATTCCCGCCTTCGTTCGTAAACACACACAAACACACCCCCTTTCCTTTTTCACTTTGACAATCAAGCTCCAACGTTTCTGACTTTAAGACGCCCCTCCGGGTTTCCAATCAGTTGACCGGTGTACGTGCGTCAGGAAACGCCGAGGCTTTCCCTTAGCGACTAGGCCAAAGTCGCTCCAAGTGTCGTAAACACTGCAGAAGATGTGCATTTAACCACCTTTTTCTTTTTATCTCCTCTTTGGTTATAACATATGTTATTTACAGACACCAGAATGTCAAGAATACTGTTTTTATTAAATGTTACTACCTCAATGGGATCTCGGGTTTACGCGGGTCCGGCCGCCATCTTTATTATCGGCAACAACAAAAACGTCGGCGGGAAGGGGGCGGCGCTTTGGCAACGTAGCCAATCAGCGCGGAAGAAATTAATCTGAAATTTACATTCATAAAATTATTTTTTATACCGGATAAATAATTTATATATTAGTATCTTTCTAAATGTTGTGTAGTTTGTTTTATAATGCTCAAATCCTCGCAGTACAGATTTATATTCTTGTATTTTTTTTATATATTTCTATTACCTCTGAGTAAACAGTACACTATATATAGTCTGGTGCGCGCACACGCACGCACGCCTACAATAAACTGCATCTAAGAATGTCACAGACATGGACAAAGATGTGATTTATTGATTAATATCAGTTTCCATCAACAGCCAGTACTTTACAGCACAGTTCACAAAAACATAATACAAAAAAGAAGGCATCAAAATAAAGACACTTTAGAAAGGGAAATCTCAGTTAAATCATTTGTTTTATAATTATCGTAGTATATTTCCATAATTAAATGTAAAAACAGAACATAAGCACATAGACTACATGTTGTAATCACATCTTCTCACACCGACGCACATGCTGAATGGCCCAGGGTCCTACTGTTCTTCAGATTAATCTTTCTATTCCACGGGCTTCTTACTCCCAATTTATTTCCCACTGGGTGTTTTCTTCCAATTCTCACAAACATTTATTTAAGGAATTCAGTTTAACCAAGGTACCATGTCCAAACAGAAAGCGATGAAAACCTTTTATTAGTGCAACGGCTGATAAATGCTTGGTTAGAATAACAGCATAAGCAGTGCTTTATCTGAATACTGAGATTGGGCCAGATGGACTTCCATGTGGGACCAAAGCTTCGTCTCTGTGCAGAGGTAAATTCTACCTGTCACCCAGATTCTGTTTCTGCAGACTAAGAGATGTAAAACTGGCCAGTAAATCTGTCACTTCATCCACCTGCGAAAAAAGGGACAACCATGTTAAGAATTGGATCGATTTATAGTTAATCTTCAAATGCAAAACAAAAACGCACGTTTGCTCTCACCTGCTCTCTGGTGCGTGTATGCTGGAGTTGTGTTGAAATGTGCTCCAGCCTTTCTTTAGCTTCACTCTGGCCCATTAGGTTCAGGTATTCACGAAGCATCTGAATAATCTGCAAACGCCAGAGTGCAGAAGTAGGTGTAACAAAGATCTGAACATTGACGTACTAAACCAGAAACGTGAGGTCCTGCACCTGCAAGACTTCCCCTCTCAGGGTCTCCAAGCTGCGGGATTCTCCCTCTTGCAAAATGTTCAGTTTGGAGCGAGCCAGGTGCAGCGGGGTCCTTCCTGCCCGGTCGAGGGCGTCCACACGGGCCCCTAAAGAGAAACAGAGAAATTTATCTTTCACACATTTAAAAAAAAACTGTTATCCCGCTAGTTTTATGCAAGTAATGAGTGTTTCCCTCCAGTAGATGGTCCTCAGATCTTGCTCTGACCACAGACTCATACAGGAACTGTAGAGGTAATGGGCCTTTCCACTTCACGAGTGAGCGTCGCATAATATACTTGCTTTTCAACCTCACGCTGACACAGGCAGCAGGCTGCGTCTTGTTCACATATTGCTGCTGTACTGAGCGTAGTACTGGAGTGTTCCACTAGGGGGCACAGTAGAGTACTCAGACTGGATAGAGAGCCGGGTTTGTAGGGTACAACCAAAACAAACATGGCGATAGTATGAAAGACCGCTAAACCAGAGACGGTGTCACCATGGCGAGTGTGTCTCGCTCGTTTGGTCAACTCCCCCTACTGGTTACTCGTATATTGCAGCTTGCGAACACGTTAATTTCAGAGGACGTGCAAAAAACAACACTTTAACAGATGCAAATTACACAAGGCAGCCATGAAACACAAATACACGTAATTAAAAGCAAGTATATTCCGGCCCTAACTCTTTTGAAGCTTAGTATGCAGCAATTAGCCACCGTTATAGTAGATGGATACAATTCTGTCGGCCGCAAAGCGTCGCATTTCGGACGTGTCCCAGAAGTGTAGTGTCACGTTAAACATGCTTCTGATCTATTCCTACGTGCTATGCGTCAAGCTCAGCTGATCAGATTGTGCTAGACAGGAAGTCCAAAACAAAAGCAGAGTAAAACATTAAGAAACTTTCAAAATAAAAGTCACGTGCAAATTTCTCGTTAATTAACTAGTAAAAAAAAAAAGTATGTCTTCTCCTGTGGAATTTTGGTTGCTGACATAAACAAAATAAAATAAACCACAGACCTTTTGGGATACATGCAGATGTCTTTCTCCTGGCATGTTATTGCGCAAACTGCCAGAATCACGAGTACTCTTGCTATTCTCCAGTCATTTAGGACCAGGACCAGCTGCATGGAACGCTTTCGCTGGTGTTTCGCGTCTGAAATACTCCTAGTGTGAAGCAAGCTCGCTGGTAAAATGCATCTATTATGTTGAGCGCTGCTTACGTATCCAGTGGAAAGGCCGGGTTAGAAGGTCAGTGTTTTAAGAGCCAAACAACACATTTACACGTGACACACTCTGAGCCTGATCACTAAAGCTGTGTCCAAGTTCCGAGGCTGCACCCTTCAAAGGCTGCATTTGAAGGCAGATTATGTGATGTTAGGTTTCGTTTGCAAAGTTATTTCATAATTTTGGACAAAAATCATAAGAAAAATGATCATAAACGACCTCTTATGGAGGGGTCCTGAAATTTAGTTTTAACTTCTGTTTTGTGCCTACGGTTGCTAGGCAACAGGACATACACCGGGGTAAGTGTGGGAATAAACCCTCAAGCCTAGACCAACCAATTTCACAGCCCCTGACTCCTCGGAGGATGATGGATGCTGCCCCTATGTTTGAACGCAGCATGAGAGGCGTTTAATACATGATCACCTCTCGCTTTGCTCCATCTTCAGACTTCCCCGTGAGGTGGTGCTGTACACTGCGTTTAAGTTGCCTTGTAGCTATGGCAAAGCATTAGCATTACTAGCACCTATCAGGCAGCTAAATCTATTACGCCAGTGGTGGTGCTATCAATAGCACCTCATAATTTGCTGCAGTGCTAATGATATAATGTTCTTTATAAAACAAAATTAAAATATTTAGTTTGGACTCACTAGAGGTTGTTTTTTGCTGTACGTAGCAACAATATTTATGTTTGAAGGAAAAACTTGATTTCTTCCATTTCCTTGTAACCAGTAACCGTAAACTGGACTTGATCTCTTTAACAAAGGTCTCACCTCCTCTCAGTAGCGTGGTGATGACAGGCACATGATTGGTACAGGCTGCTGCAGGAACACAGGTGAGAATGAACATCATTACGACCCAAAAACACATGAAAACTTTCAGTTTTCCCATCTGTTGACATTCTAGCAAAGCAAACACTGATCAGATCAGATAAAATCACAGTCTATGGGTTTTAAAGGTCACGAGGATGGCTGTCTTACCCAGATGTAGAGGAGTGTTCCCCAGACCGTCTCGTTGGTTGGGGTCAGCACCATAACTCAACAATAACTGCACTGGAACACAAACAAGACCCGTGACAGGAAGGGTTGTTAGATTTAAACCTTTTGTTACAAGTTCCAGATGCAATCAGCTGCTGTGAGCTCACTTTGATGATAAATGCCTTTAGGATTAGAAGGAACCTGCCCTGGAAACTTTTGTTTCATCGCTCCAGTTAAGTTACTGCAATCATTTATAACTCCTGAAACGAACTTAGTAGCTAGCTAGTATCTGAGTATCATTTTATTATTATATTATTATTACTAGTATTGAGTGACTTTGGTTGATTCTTCTTTGCTACCTTCTCTTCTTTCTGCTCCGTCTACCATTTCTGCCTTTCCCATGATCCACTGATCACCCTTTCTGATTTATTTTCCTTCTGCCTTTTTTCACATCCTTTTTTAATCACAGTTTTTACTTTTCCCTTTTTTGATATTTTTAATCATTTTTTAATTTTTATTTTACTTTTTGTTTTTGTGACGCGCCTTGTGATTTTTATCTTGAGAGGCGCTATATAAAAGATCGTTTCTTCTTCTATCAGTGGGATCACCCTGAACCTTGGGATGAACTTTGAGTTTATCTGATTAACTGGGTTTTATATTTCTGCCGTTACGGTTGTTTGTATCTGATATTTCTTCTCAACAGTGACTTCCAGAATAATCTGCAAACATTGTTGATCCTTTCTGTAAACACAACATTCATAGTCTGACCTTCGTGCTGCCACGAGATAAAGCTGCAGGAGCTGAATCAGCAAAAAGAAAGTTAAACAAAAGGAGCTAAACCAACAATAAAATGGTTTCTCACACAGTTACTATAATCTATTCAGAATAAAAACACCTAAAAGCTTGTCATGTGTGTTCCTGTGTGCACTGTAAACACAAGGAAGCAACCATGACCAAAAAAAGCAGCAAATCAGATATTAGAAAAAACTAAACCTGGCTCAGGCCGTGGATGAGTTTCACAACCAGCACCGTGCCCATTACTAAAAATTCAAACTTATTGGGCCCGTGTGCAAATTTGTGATCAAGATATTAACTTGGTACGACTACACAGTTATTATATTATCTGGGTATTTCTATTTTCTTCTATTAAACTAATAACAAGGAGTTTGAAAAATACTACATCATTTCATACGTTCATTCAGTTTTGGTATCTTCAGTGAGAATCTACAATGTAGTGATGAAAATACAGAAAACCCATTAAATGAGACGGTGTGTCCAGACATTTATACCTGCATGAATAATTATTGAACTGATGGTGCCACCTAACCCTAACGCTTCTTTTATAGCTTCATAAATGCACTCCCTGGATCTGCAAGCTGACTAATAATCAGCTTTTTTATTAACAGAAATGTCATAAAAGAAAACCTAAACTGTTGCAGGAAGTCAAAATAAGACTGGATAATTCTGGTGGTTCTGTCACCTGGATCGTTTAAAATCAAGACCTGAGTGTTTGTAACGTGTCTTTGTCCAAAAGGATAACAGAGAGATCATTTGAATAAGACTGTTAATCATTGAACATATGATGTAATGTTTTGGTTTCCACTGGAAATCATTTCATAGGGAAATTCAACCAACCAGGTTGTACTTCCTCATCTGTCTGCATGACTGCTTTCAGTCATAGTTCAGACCTGTGATATGCAAAAAAGTGATGTTCTTATTTCGTCCTGGTGAGACTCAGACAGGTTCCCAACTCAGAAGTGAAACTCACAAGCTCAGAGGGACCGACCTACCAATGCTGTCATTTCCATTGCAGGAGGAGAAATGAAGAGCTGTCCTTCCCTTGTCGTCTGCTGCACAGGGGTCTATGTCATCTTGCAGAAGCTTTCGCACTACATTCCAAGGCACAAAGAAGCTTAATTATTCTCTTTACACGTTATTTTATTGCATACATGCTGGGCTGCGTGGTGACACATTTGGTAGCAGTTGCCTAGGTGCACCTGCAGCCTTTCTGTACAGTGCTAGCATGTTCTTCCCATGCATGTGTGGGTTCTCTCCCTCCAGGTACCACAAACCAAAGACATGGATTTTAAGTTAATTGAAGACTCTGAACTGTCCCTGGATACGAATGTGTTCCTGTGATCAGGGGTGTCGGACTGGGGGGGGGGGTACCTTTACCCAGGGCCCACTGCAGGGAGGGGCCCTGAGACAGCCTTGAATAAAAATGTTTTATTGTGTTGTTTTTTCCCCCGATTAACTTAATGTCTTAATAAACATCCCTTCACCTGGATAAAGAGGTTAAAAAACTGATTTTTGCCTTAAAAATAATAACTGAATTGTCTCTGAGGCATCTATCACCCCTTAAAAATGTGCAAAGTGGTTTAGTCCACACCTGCGGCCAGGGGCTGATATCGCCTACAGCCAGAGCTGGAGGCAGGAGAAAGTCATGTGAAAGGGAAATCTGGCTTCCAGAAAAGAAATGAAATGAAGGAGAAAAAGTTAATTGAACAGAAACAGGTTTAGGATTTTCAAGAAGAGAGGTGAGCAGCAGCAGCAGCACAGAACCCAGTTTCAGCTGACATTAGCTCTCAGACTGAAAGCTGCATTCATGTTCAGTGTTAAACGCCTTTAGTTTCACCATCAAACTCAATTATAAATCCATTAGTATTATTAGAATTATTATCGCGGCCGCCGCCAATAAATTCGCGGACCTCGCAGTAAAAACAGGTTCTCTCTGTGTGGATATTTCAGCTCCTTCCCACTCATGGATCAGGACAAACTTGGTATGATGGATTCCTGGTAATCTCAGGAATGTGAAGCTGCCAGTGTCATCATGCTATACGAACACCTGAATGCAACAGACCTCAAAAACTGTCTTGTTAATCCCAGATTATCTACTTTAACTCTATAAGGTAAAGTTGCCCACAGTGGAGGTAACTGACTTTAGGCCATAAATGATGGCCCATAATGAAAGCTGGAAAAAGGCATAGTCTAATTATTACATGAGTTCTTGTTGCAAGGTATGGAGGTCCAAAAGTGACACAATTCAATAAATAGCTAAAGCATTAATTAATTTTATAAATTTATCATTAAATATTTTTAATATTTAATTACATGAACCATAAAATATTTAATTCGTTAAAATTAATTTATAGATATTTAATAATTTATTTCATGGTTTGTTTATCATGATTTTGTTTTATCTGTCAACCTTGCCCATCAAAATAGTGAGCAAGGCTCAGGTTGATGACAAACATGGCAGCTTATATCTTAGAGGGTTTTTATTGACCTGGTCAGAGATATTTTAAGCCTAACAAATAAAACAGTTGCTGACCCAGAATCAGTGGAAAAACAGTACAAGAGGAATTTCAGGAGGAATGTCCTCACTGATAAGCCCTTTTTATAAAACAATGCCGCCAATTTGCTGCAACGCCGTTGCGGCATCAGGGAGCGTTAGGTTGTTTATAAGAGCTCAGACCGTGGCGGTAATGTTGCGCAATCATGTCCGTTTTATAAAAGATTACGCGATGGCGGCAAAAAGGAGGTATGGGGGCGGTCTCTGCACTGTCGCGGACTTCCGTGTATTTTGGACATAACTTGCTTTTTATTGCGATCGAAACCGCGCTCCTTAAGTTTTTATTTTAACAACCAGCTACAGGTGTGTGTGCTCCACCATCCCTGTGAGCTGTCAGATGATCTGAGCTGCAGATCTAACGGAGAAAAGCTCCCGGAGCTCCGCATCGGTCCAGTTTATCCTCTCAGCTGGTTCTGTTTACAAATGTGAAACTTAAGCACGTGTTTAGTTTCATTTTTAATATAGTTCCCGGCCGGAGCGCAGCATTAATTCATCACATGGTCATGACACCTCCCTCTGTTGCGCCAAGGCTTAATGTGCGTTTATAAGACCGGCGAAGCCGCAATATTACCGCAATATTACTACCAAGCGTGGCGGCACGAATGCAGCAAAATTCCCGCAACGTGATGCCGCCATAGCGCGTTCATAAGAAACACGTTGCGGTAATATTGCGCTGATTTGCCGGCATGGTGTGTCTTATAAAATGGGCTATACAGATACTGACTACAGAATACCTGTAGAAGTACTCCTTCATGTGCTTGGTCAATTTAACCTATTGCAACAATATATATCAGTATTAGCGAAGCTTAACATCATGAACCACATGACCCTTAGATGCAACAGCAGCAGCAGCAGCAGCAGCAGCAGCAGCAGCAGCAGGGCCCTCCTTCTCTCCAGATAGCACTGAGATTTCACTTTTATTATGCTGGCATTTGTATTTGCTCAATATAGAGGTTAAACTAAGATCATGTTTATTAACTTGTCTTATAGCATGACAAAACATGTGCACAAGAGATATTAAACAAGTGAGCGTGGGGGCCCACCTAGATGGCTTGTACCTAGGGCCCAGAATTTGGTGCTACGCCCCTGCCTGTGATGGACTAGAGACCTGTCCAGGGTGTCCCCCACCCACCTCTAGCTCCCTGTGACCCTACTGAGGATGAAGTGGTTAAAGATCATTAGTGAGTGAATGTTTGTTCAAACCTGTGTCAATGTCGTTGCCGTTGGCTGCTTCTCTCAGTCTTTTGGCAGCTGTGTAGAAAGTGAAAGCGTTATTATTACTTAAACACGAGAAAATAAAGGAAAACTAATTATAGTCGACTTAATGGGCTAAAAGCATCGGAAGTGTACAGTAACATGGTTTAGCTAACATGTTATGTCTTTGGGTTTTTTTCCACATGTATCTTCCTAAACGCTCAAGCTACTTGATTTATACTATAATAAACACATTTAGGCCGTGATAGCAGAAACTAGCATTATCTTTATCATTTATGAGTTTTCTTTCTCTTACCGTAAATGTCTTTCCCTATTGGACCCAGGTTCCGGACGGCTCGGTGGTGCCTCCTGGCCTTACTCCCAGTTATCTTCCCCAGCTTGCTCGCCACACCACCCGGACCAAGTTCGCCTCTTCCCGGCTCCCACAACAAGTGCAGGTACCGGAGTTCTTTGTCGTCCCTCTGTCCGACTCGACCCAGAACCATTTTGCCCTCCCCGATACCGCTGATCCCGAAGCCGACAGCAGCGGAACCCACGTCGGACACCCTCTCCGAGGCTTTCCCGTCCGCCTCCGACGCTTGTCGAGTCTCATCTTCAGGATCATGCAGCACCATGTACTCTCCCTCGGAACTGGACCTGTCATTTTCCGAGGCGACGACCTCCATATTTTACTGTGACATTAATGGAGTTTTACACAAGAACTCCAGCCGAACCCAGGAGGAAGCGCAGCTCCGGAGTCCCTTCAGACCGCCGTTCCGTTAGTAGTACGTGGAGCCATTGAGCCATAGACGAAAAAAACTTTTTCAAATATTCCACCAATAGTTGGTTTTAAGAGTTTAAAGAAAATGCCTACGCCTTTACAACAGCAAAATGTCCCCGATTTGTTTTATCATTTACGTTTCACAGATGCGAAGGTAGTAAGCGGGGCAGCCATTGTACAGTCAACAGCTCGAGAGCACTAAGGACCAATCAAATGTCGCCTTCTAGTTTTCTGTTGACCAATAGGATCAACACGACCAAACAGCCAATCAACGGGTCTCTACGGTACACCAATCAGATCCATCAGATCCTAAAGATATCTGCGCATGCGCACTATGAAAAAACAACAAATTGCTAGTATTGTTCATACATTTATTCCATTATGTAAAAACGACTAATGTGTAATATATATATATTTAAAACTCAACCAATATATAACAATGCTGTCGATAAAAATATATATAAAGAATAAAGGAACTTTAAGGGAACAAAGTGCTTTTCCAGTGATAAGTACTCATTTCCAGCTAGCAGGCTTTAACATGAGGTTGTACAATAAATTTGAGGGGCCAGAGAATGTAGAACAGACAAGGGAATACCAACTGTGTGGAATGTTTTTTTCCCAGATTTTCAGATGGGAAGTGAGTCGCACGCCTTTCTGAGCCACAAAATGTTCTTAAAATAAACAAAAAGTAAGCTGTTGGTTAAAATACTCAAGAAGTAAACAATCGCCTGGAGATGATGGTCTGTGAGAATGAGTAGCTGTTTTTTTTAAAGAATCACAGGTTAAACGTGGGAACTGCTGAACTGTGGGACAGTTTTCTTTCCAATCACTTGTGGAGGGAACAGCTTTGCGTAATGGAGGTAGCAGTTTTGGGAGTCTTAAGCATAGATATCATATATATCACTAGATGCCTTACACGCGCTGTTCGTTGATTGGACGAACGTCCTTACGCGGCGGCCATCTTACCTCGAACAGCTGTCCCCTTTCGTAACATTGGTGTCAATGGTGCATGTACTATTTAAATAACTCTAACTTGCGCAATTTTCAACCAAATTTCAAACAGTTTGATTTGTTATAAACGCCAGAGATGTGGCTCTAAAATATGACGGATTTGGCCCGTTAATTTAAAAATGTGAAAGTATGTCCTATCAAGCCTATGTGTTATAAGGTTTGTAATAAGGCAACCCGCTTGTAAATCCGTTAATATTTCATCGAGGTATGAGTGTTTTTGTTTAAGTTGTTCAATCACCTTCCATCTGCTACCATTGAGAACGGAACGTAAACTGTCCGAGGTAAGATGGCCGCCGTGTATGGACGCTGTCGACTCCCAGTTAAGGCATCTAGTGATATATATATATATCTATGGTCTTAAGCAGCAGCACATAATTCTAACAGGTCAAACTATCAGAGGTCAAGTTTCAGTCCTGAAGACATGGATGCTCCAGCTGGAGTCAGATAGAGTAGCTCCTGGTGTGCCAGCATCGTCCTGCTTAGCAGGAATCAGGCGAGGATTGTAAACCTGCTCCTGAAGCCGACTGTTGAGAGGAACGCCTCCACGATCCAAGTATCCCTGCTGACAAAACAGCGGCTGCTTGCGGTGCTTGAGGGCTGAGAGGAAGCATGACTCTAAAACAAAGGAAATGCAGACACATGTTCTAAGAGTCAGCGTGGAGATATATCACAGAACTTCTAAAGAATGTTCACATTTAAGATTAAATTTCTAGCCTGTCTGACTTCATCACAAGGCATTCTCAGGCCAGTCTAAATATATAATCCCGCACCAGCATGTACTGAGTGGTACCCAAGGTTTCCTCCCAGAAGGATGGGAATGGTAAATGGCCTGTATTCTAGAGTAGGACCTCTACCTCAATCTGAAGTTGGCAGTCCACCCTTTTCTGGTTGAGAACCATGGCCTAGGATTTGGAAATTTTGGTCCTCATTCCAGCAGCTGCACACTCAGCTATGAACCTCCTTGGCAAGAGCTGAAGGTCGCAACTTGATGGAGCTAAGAGGATGAGATCCTTCCACCACCAAACTCAACAACACCCACCTCACAGCTGCACCAAGAAATTCTGTCCATTGATGTTATGAACAGAACTGGTGACAAAGGGCAGCCCTGGTAGAGTTCAACCCTCAGCAGGAACAGGAAGTTACTGCTGGCCACATGAACCCGACTCTCAGGTACAATCCCAATTCTCACACTTCCACCCTTGCGCTCTTCAATTGAGCATTCCTGGCCAGGGGTGTGAGTGCGTAGGGTGTCCCGTATCTCAAGTGCAGAAGGTGACCACACCCCATTTGCACACTTGATCTGCACTTCGCCCAAGTTTGCATCGATGCGGACTTCGGGCAAGGGTATTGCCCACAATCCATTGCTGCGTGGGAAGTTTGAGAAGAAGGCGGAGCAATAGCTCAAGAAAATATGTATTTTCAAATGAAAGAAGTTCATTTTAAGACGATTAAATGATAATTATTCATGCTCTGAATGTTTTAGCCTAAGATCTAATGTGGACAGCAATGAATTTAAATTTAGTCAAATAATTGTTTGAAAGTTGTTAATAAAGATTTTTTAAAAAGTAGCACAAACAGCAACCGGCATCCCAGCATGTGTCACGGTCGATGACGCATTGCTCCCTGTCCTAATCAGCACACTTGTGTACTATGCACTCAAAGCCTTACTGCGCACCTCCTCTAAGTGCACTTCACAGAAGGGCGTAGCAGTGTGAGTATGGGCTCTATGCACGCTCCGACCTCTGCATTCCACATAAGACCGCACTCCTATTTCCGGTTGTCATAGTCGTCGGCAAAGCTGTGACATGGCTGAGAGTTTGGAGTTCACCCGGTGCTTACTGGAGTTACCAAAAGTTACAATCAATGATGTAAGGCAAATTTTCTCTTTGTTTAGATGAAAAAAAAGAAAAAACTGGTTCTCTCGATTTTTTAAAAAAAACCTCTACCAATAACACGTCCGACCAAAAAGTCATAAGCAACTAACCTCCAGGAAGCACCGGTTGAACTCCAAACTCTCAGCCATGTCACAGCTTCGCTGACCACTATGACAGCCGGACATAGGATTGCGGTCTTATGTGGAATGCGGAAGTTGGAGCGTGCCTAGAGCCCATTGGGATTGGGCCACACTCCTTTGGTACAGGAACTGAATGACCCTGAATAGAGAGCCATCCACCCCATACTACCTGAGCGCCACCCACAAGACGCCCCTGGGAACACGGCATAAGCCTTCTCCAGATACCCTAAGCACATAAGACTGGTTGGACAAACGCCAATGCTCCCTTCATCACTGTAGCAAAGTTACAGAGCTGGTCCTCAGTTTTTAGTTTGAAACATGAAGAGTCGTTTCAGAATCTCTCCCTGTGGTACTGATCTAAAGCCAGTAGGATGTCATGAGCACAGTAAAAAACACACAGATCATTTACTGTGTGTGAGAAAATAACTCCTGAGTTACCTGCATAAAAGGCTCTGAGATCAGTTTGAAAACAATGCTCCAGGAAACGTCTCAGTGGCTGGATGTGAGACAAGGGACCATCCCACTCGGTGAGGAAGTCTTCAACTATGTGATGAATGGCCTTGGGCCTGGGTAACGGCCAACCAGGGGGCCGCAGCTTCATTTCTTCCTCTAAGAAAAATAAAAATAAAACCCTGCAATGAAAACTCTGAAGACTGGAATGTTCCTGACTTTAGCAGCCTTTATTCTCACCAGTAGGAAGGGTTTCGTAGAAATATAAAACAGGATGAAGAAAGTTGGACCGCCAAGCTCTGGTCCAGTCTGTTTCGGCTCTGTCACGCCCAAGATAGTCAATCTTAGTCTTCCCGTACTGCATGACCACCACTATCAGTCCAAGACTGGTGACCTCATGGCCAGAAAGGGAGGAGAACTGGGGCAAGGCCTGGAGGAGAAACTCCTCTACGTACTCAGCATGAGAGCTGGAGGACAAATACAAGATTAGCACAAAAAGGAATAACTGGAGCTTGGCTTTACCGACAATATGTGCAAAAGCTCTTATATAACGAACAAACTAGGGAGTGAAAAGGACAAATAAATGTCCTGGAGTCCACTTTTCGCCGTATAACAGCAGAACGTTTGTCACAAATCAAATCAGAACTACTAACCCTCCCCCAAAAACAACGACTGCACCAAAAAAAATGTAGATCCGACAGTCAGATGGACACTCGCTCCTATAAATGTTCACTGCCAGCACATGGAAAAGGTTAACGTTGTAATGACAGAACATGTAAATTAGTAGCGACTGGTATTTACAATATTCAAAAATAGTATTTCAACCAAGCTTTCTAAAATCTATCTATCCATCCATCCATTTTATCCGGAGTCGGGTCGCGGGGGCAGCAGCCTAAGCAGAGAGGCCCAGACTTCCCTCTCCCCAGCCACTTGGGCCAGCTCTTCCGGGGGAATCCCAAGGCGTTCCCTGGCCAGCCGAGAGACATAGTCCCTCCAGCGTGTCCTGGGTCTTCCTTTAGGTCTCCTCTTGGTTGGACGTCCCTGGAAAACCTCATCAGGGAGGCGTCCAGGAGGCATCCTAACCAGATGCCCGAGCCACCTCAACTGGCTCCTCTCGATGTGGAGGAGCAGCAGATCTACTCCGAGTCCCTCCCGGATGACCGAGCTTCTCACCCTATCTCTAAGGGAGAGCCCAGCCACCCTGCAGAGAAAACTCATTTCGGCCGCTTGTATCCACAATCTCATTCTTTTGGTCACTACCCAAAGCTTGTGAACATAGGTGAGGGTAGGGATATAGATCAACCTAAAATCGCGCTGCCGTATATAGTAGGGATGAAAGATAATATGAATACACTAACATGTAGCGATATTTCGTGTTATGATACTTAATTGATATTTAAAAGCAGTGTATGAATTTTGTTATTGAGAAGTTAAATTTAAATATTTACTGTATTTCGTTTTTGTGGTGCAATTCAAACTCTGACAGCTAGATGGCAGCAGTTTTACCGCCTTCATTCTGATGGAACAACCGGATCTTGCGAAAACACCGGCTGTGTCTTGGAAGCGTCTGGCCTGAGATTTGCAACTAAATTCAGTCTTAAACATTTCAAATAACATCTGGCTTTAGTATCGTGATATATCGTACCATCTCCCCTGTAGTGTTTTATATATATTTTTATTTAACCTTTATTTATCCAGATGAGTCGATTGAGAACTCATTCTCATTTACAACGATGATCTGGCCAAGAGGCAGCAGCAACAGACACATAGTTAGCTTTACACAAACAGATAAGATAAAAAATAAATAAATAAATAAAAATAAATGCAAGATAAAGATAAGATAAAACAGCTAGACATAAAGACAAAGGACTGTTCTCATATATAATATGTACAAGCCATCAAAACAGACTTAAAACAATCTTTAAGTACTCAGAAGCAGGCACATTGATCAGAAACTATTGAATGCAATGAATTATTGAAGGTAGATAATGGAACGTAGGTAGTGAGCTTTAGTGAGTTTTGCAGTTCATTCCAGTCGTTGGGAGCAGCAAACTGGAATGAAGAGCGGCCAAAGGAGGTGCGAGCTTTGGGAATAACCATAGAGATTAGGTTACTGGAACGTAAATTGCGCTGGTTGTTGGAAGAGATGAGTAATGAGCGAAGATATGACGTTGTTCTCCCGATGATTGTTTTGTATATAAATTGATACCAATGTAATAACCTGCGGGAATGGAGTGATGGCCAGTTAACGAGTGAGTACAGATTACAATGATGAGTAGTGAAACGGGCACCAGTGACGAAACGGATTGCTGAGTGATAAATGACATCGAGTTTATTAAGAAGTTTTTTGGATGCAGTCCTATGATTAGCCTAGTGAACTAGACCAAATTCTTGCTTTGCAGAGTTTGGTCTAGGCACGCTTCATAGGAACCCTCGCAGCCTGTGGCTGTCCAATCACAGCTCACTATAGTTTTGGTTGGGCCAATCACAGCGCTCTATATTTTGGGCCAATCACAGAGCGGGAGTAGCCAATGACGTCAGCGCTGTGGCCGCGAACCCAAGCAACATGGCGGCAACTCAGGAAACACGTTCGTTTGAAACGGCTTTGTCATCAACATTGGATTATTTAGACTCCAACGTGCGTGCTTCTTATTTTTATCAAACAAAGTAGTGCAATGTCCCAGTACACCTGATATTCGCGTGTTTTTCATACAAAAACGACAGAAATCATTGATGTTAGACGCCATTAAAGCCTCCCGCTTTTCCGTCGCCGTGATTACGTCACGTTGTTCGTCACTCTGATTGGTCCTAGCGCTATCCAATTGCGTGCTGACATTTTGAAAGACAACCGTAGATCCCGCCTCACGACTGAGAGCCGTCAATGGTTCGTGGCCAGACTATATATTCACATATATAGGATGGCTTGCCAGGCTAATAAATGATGTCACCGTAATCTAAGATGGGAAGGATTGTCATTTTGACCAAGGTTTGCTTTGCAGAATGAGTAAAGGACCTGTTGCGGTATAGAAACCCAATCCTTGACTTGACTTTAGAGAGTAATGAATTAATGTGAATGTCAAATGAAAGTGTGCTGTCAAGCCAGATATTCAGATACTTATAGGAACTGACAAGTTGTAGTTCTGTACCATCCAGGGAAACAATACTAGTGTGGCAAGTTGATTGCGGTAAGTTACGGTTGAAGATCATGAACTTTGTTTTACGTGTGTTTAAATGAAGGTGAAGGTTGGAGAAGGCATGTTGAAGACAATTAAAGTTGTGCTGCAAGGAGGACAAAGCTGCATTCAAAGAAGAACTGCATGCATATAAAATGGTGTCGTCCGCATACAAATGTATATGAGAACTGTCAACAGCATGAACAATGTTATTGATATAGATTTTGAATAAGGTTGGGCCCAGTATTGACCCTTGAGGAACGCCCATAGTTAGAGGTAGAGGAGCAGATTGGTGATGTTTAACGTATCACAAGATTCTTGCCAATACACATCCCTGCTATTTAGACAATGAGTCATTCGCAAACAATCTGGCTCTTTTTAATTAGATGATTTTTATTATAAAAGATGGGCGTCTGCAAGTGCAGTAGTGTGTGGATTAAATCTAAGGGTTTACTCTGATTACACCTGATTGATTCCATGAAACACAAGAAAAAAATCAACCTCTCTCGAAAAGCTTGTTTTTGGCTTTTTTCATTAAATAATTTATTGCCTTCAACATTCGGCACGTGTCTACTGCTTTCTCATGAACTTTTGAATCAAGTTGTGACAAACCTAATTAAAGCAAAGTAGTGCAAACGTGTTTCCTAAAGAAGAAAGATTAGCAATCAATGATCCATCAGTAATTCAGCTGTAATTTATTCTTTGGTCTGTGGGAACGAGACCATGGGAGCCAGATTTAAGCAGGAGCTCACGGAGAAGAACTTCAAATCAAAACAGTATCTGCTGCTCACCCCCGAAGAAGAATAACGTCCCCGAGCACCTCAAACATTTGGTACGGTCCAGACGCCTCACCCACCCGCTTCAGAATCCAGGACAGCAACTGTGTTGTCAAGAGTTTGGTTGATGGCCATGGGTTGCCATGGTGACGGTGTTCAAGAACATGATGCACGGCTCGGGCTGAAAAATAGGACATGCAGCTCATTTAAACACCTTGATGACTAGAATTGACATAGCTGCTGCGGATGGAAAACCTCCCAGGAACCACAAGGCCATAAGAGACCAGGAATAAAAAAAGAACTGTTAGAAATAAAATCACCTGTGTAACGAAACCCATGGATGAAGCCGCCAGCAGATGAGCGGTAATCTCTGGAGTGAGAAGCTGTTCCCAAGACAAACAAACCCGGAGTTTTCTTCCCCTCGTACCAGGCTGTCACCCCTGGCAACCGGCCCTTCGCATTTTCGCTGTTCGGAGGGCGGGCCGACCTGAGGGGATTTTATGGATCAGACCGAATCAGAACCCAGTGGATTAAAAAAGCCCCAAAGAAGAACGGCGTTGACCTTATCTTTACCTATCAAAAATGCTGAAGTTGAACCGGAATCCAAGGCAGCGAATGACGCGGTCGTAGGGCTTCCGTGTGGGGAAGTTGTCGATGTGGTGCCCTGCCAGTTCTTCTCGTGTCACTTCAGAGCTGTTCCTCTCCCTCCTGTTCGACACGTACTTTCTTAGAGTCAGATGCAACTTGTGCTTCTTCTTCCTCCTCCCTTGCTCCTTCTGTTGAGCAACAACTATCTTCTCCAGCCGTGTCTCTGCCAGTCCATCGAGGGATTTCAGCTGATACGTGTCTAACAGCTCATTATTCACAGCTCTGGAGAGCAGAAACAAACATTACAGGTTTTCTTTTCCTGTTTTACCCTTTAGAAAGGTTAGGGATGAATAAATATTTTTGATTGGAACATTTACCTGAGATCTCCAACGTAATGAGTCTGCCAGGCCAGGCGAACAGGACTGGAGCTGAGCATGTGAACCCGACTCGCTTTGCCCAAGATGCTCTGGGCGGTTTCAAAAGCAGAGTTGCCCTTCCCCAGAATGAGCACAGCCTGATCCCTGTAGTCCTCAGGGTTAGTGGAGATGGACTCATAGCCCTCAACCAGATCAGAGCCAATAAACTCCACCTTCTGAGGAACCCACAGACCCGTCGCTACCAGAAGGACGCTAAAGCAAAGAGAATTCAATTACAACCCAACATGATCTTCAATACAACCATTTAGTTTTAAGTTTAGGGTGCTATGAAGTACCTGCATGTGTAGTCAGATCCATGTTGATCAGTGAGGCTGTAGCTCCTTCCTGTGGCTGACTGCACAGACCTGATCCGTCCAATGTCCACCCCATAACGAACCTTCAGCCCGAGTTCTTTAACGAACATGGACAAGTAAAGAGGGTAGACATCAGCTGGCGGGTAAAAGTCGCCGCTCACCCTCCTGAACAGCAGATCAGGTTTATCGCTCAGCAGAGAGTTCCAGTCATGCCGCAGGTTGAACTCCCGGTTCTGCCTTCCCGTGTGGATCTTGTTAATGCTAATCAGCTTCCTGTGCCTGGGGTACCTTGCAACACACAAAAAATAAAACAAATGTTTCAAAAAGCGACGTAGGACAACAGGCAGGCTGAATTTTCCTGCACGAGTTTCTCACCTGTTGAAGAAACTGCCTGGACCTGAGTTCCTCTCCAAGATGACGTAGTCTCTTTTGGCCTTGGAGAGAAAATAGCCCATCTGCAGACCTGCAGGTCCGGCTCCGAGCACACAGTAACCGTAGCGCCAAGTAACATTGAGGAGGTGATCGTTGAAAGAGCTCAGGACAAAGCCAAACGGGGTGAAAAAAACGAACCACAGAATGTTTGGCTCCATAACCTGATGGGCACAAAGTGATGCATCTTAGTGTTACATTTATTTCTGAGTTCTCTCCTGGTATTTTAAAGAGGAATCTTCACTCATTTGGATTTCCATTGAGAGATTAGTTTTAATATTTTAAAGATCTGTGGTCAAATGTTTTCATCACAAATGATCAGAGAAACGTGTTGTGAAAGGAATACGTAAGAAAATAAACGTTATTGGAATTTTAATTTTAATATCATGAACTTTCTGACATTTAAATCATTTACTTTGCAAAAAGGGTCAAAAACCAACAGATTGGCGCCCTTGACTTGGACCAGTCGAGTTTGTCCAAACATGACGAGAAATGGGAGGACAAAGGCATAAGGATGGCTATATATGTTGCAACTGTAACTTTTGCTGCCTCTTGGCCAGGACTCCCTTGAAAATGAGGTTTTTAATCTCAATGGGACCTTCCTGGTTAAATAAAGAATAAATAAAAATAAAAAAAGGACCCATCCCGGAGGGTTGCAGGTTCAAGCCCCCCATCCCGTCTGTGTTGCTGTGTCCTTGGGCAAGGCACTTCACCTCTTTGGTGACCCCTCTTCAGGGGTTATAGGATGCTATATAACTAAATAACATATGGCCTATTCAAATCAGCATGATTTATTGTAATTTTTCTACCAAAGTGATGAAAATCCATACCATAGCCCACAAACCATGTAAAGATAGATCATTATGATGCAACATCAAGAGGAGGACCATACAACACACCAAAACACCGACAAATACAGAAATATCTAGATAAAATAATGATGACGAAGGCTGAACACGTAGCACGTGTAAAAACTATCTTTCTGCTTCGTCCCAGTCGGTGTTGGTATTTGGGTCACACTGGGGCTACTGGCAGCACCAGTTAGCTCGATAATCCAACTCCCCAAGCTAAAAACACATCTTTAAACCGAAACTCCAGAGGAGGCATTGCTACTTTAGTTACCTGAAAGAGGTGAACCCTGGTGGAGAGACGGTGGCTCGCTGAGGACAAGAAGTCTCCCCCCGGGTCTCCATGAACTCTCCAGCCGATGTTATGTCACCCTGCTCGGGGATGATGGTTGTGATGATGCGGTGCTTTCGTCGCGAGCCAGGTGTTCTAGCAAAGATGGAGGCCTTACCTTCTTCTTCATCAGTCGGTGCCTCTCTCTCGCCCAGCCGCTGTGGTTTAAAATAAATCAAGGCAGCCACATGTTTACTATCTGGTATTTCCCAGCACAGACGCGTGTAGTCCTCGGTAAATCTCCTCTAGAACAACCCACCAGGGGGATACAGGGGGCGTGATCAGAAAATACCATAGAAGAAGAAGAAAAAATGAGGTGTCAGATTTCACATTCACGAAAGACCTTTCAGATTTGAAATGGATATAATACACATTTTTTTATTTACATATTTCATTGATAGGTCACACAAACTACTGTGATTAATTAGAGGCTTTGTAATTAATTAATCTTGATTAATTACATTTTAATTGTTCAAGAAAATTTCCCCCGAAAGCAATTTTTTTAAATTAAAAATAATGAGACTGAGAATAGTCATTGACATTATTATTGTAATTTCAAATCTTTTAATTAAAAAAAAAAAAGCTTTTAAATTGTATTTCAATTCAAAACAGGAGAAAAAAATTATATATATATATGTATATCACTGGCAAAAATAGGACAGACCTAAAAGTACAATACTATTTTAAGTACATTTTGATAATGGTATTGTCTTATTATTAATAATAATAATAATAATAATAATAATAATAATAATAATAATAATAATAATAATAATAATAATAATGGGTTGATAGAATGTGTGTGCAATTTGATTTGATTTAGCATCATTAGAGACAGAAATGAAGGCAAAAACACATGAAGAGAGATTTCTGATCACTCATTTGATTGTAGTTTTATTTGTGTTTGGAGCACATAGAAAATGTTTACATGGTCTTGTAGCCAGGGTTCGGCACTTTCTTTAGAGGTGCAGCTTGACTATATTGATATTTAGGGCATGTCAACAATTGGGAGGCTTCCTGAGGACTTTTAGCATCAGTAAAAATAACAGCATCATCTGCATACATTTGAATGTTTACTTTTTGACATACTGCGGGGAGATCATTAATTAAAATGCTAAACAAAATGGGCCCCAAAATGCTGCCTTGAGGGACTCCAACTGGACAAGTAATGTAGGAAGATTTACTGCCAAACAAAGGACACACACTGTTTTCTGTCACACAGGTAAGACTGAAACCAGAGCAGCGCCTCTGGTAAGAAATTAAAATGACACAATTTTGGTAGAAGGATTTGATGATCGACAGTGTCGAAAGCCTTCTTGAGGTCTAGGAACACAGCTCCTACACTTGCATGCCTATCAAGGAGACTTTTGACTTTTTCCACAAAGACACGTTTTGCAGTCTCTGTAGAGTGGCAATTGCGAAATCTGAATTGCATTGGATGTGTGTCCACAGTTTAAATATGCATTCAGTTGCTTTGCCACCCACCTTTCTGCAACCTTGGAGATATTAGGGAGAATGCTGATAGCCGATAATTTGCCATTTCAGTTTTGTCACCAGACTTAAAAATTGGCGTGACTACAGCTAGCTTCCAAGCTAAAGGCACGACATTTTGTTTAAATGATAGATTAATTAAATGAGTTATAGGTTGAATTAGTGCTTCTTTGTGTAGTTTTAAAAAATTGGTGTCAAGACCATATACATCCTTTGCCTTTGATTGGTTGAGGGAATTAATAATGCTGTCCACTTCTCCTTCTGTTATTTCTTCTATCCTGAAAACAGCATGACAAGGATTTACAGGATCAAAAACACCGTTCGACGGGGTAAATTGTTGAGTTTTATCTCGAACCGCATCAACAAAGTTTTTATTCATTTCATTAGCTATGATAAGAGGATTTTTCACAAGAGTGTCATTTATTTTGATTTCAAGTTTATTAATAGCATTCTTGGATTGTTTTCCAGTTAATCCGTCTATATTTTTCCAGATCAGCTTGCTATTTCCTCTTGCATGATTCATAACATTGATGAAAAAATTTGCTTTGGCCTCGCAAACTGTACTAGTTACTTTATTTCTAGCCGAAGTAAATTTTAGGGCTATTTTGAGCAAAACATCTCTATCTTTCATCAGTTTCATACATTCGCTGTTCATCCATGGTAGAGCATTTCTATTTTTCTTAGTCTCCCCTTTTTTGTAAATTGTGCCATAATTGTATTTAATTTTAGGCCAAAGGATTCACAACCCTTTACTATGTCATCGATTGTTCTTAAGAATATCACTCCAGTCAGTCTCTCTTAGGGCTTTATCAAGATTTTGCGTTTGATTTTCTGGAATGAACTCGTGACAGCTCCCAGATGTCTGTGGGTGATGAAACCTTGCCTTGGAGAGTTTGCGTGAGAACAAAATAATATTATGATCTGACATCCCCGTTAGGAGATTATAAGTTTTAAGAATTCTTTCGGGTCAGTTTGTGAATACTACGTCTATTTGGGTTGCAGAGTGGGTAGTAATTCGGGTGGGGTTTTCTCCCAGTTGTTTAAGATTAAAGTATTCTGTGGACCCCCTTGCCCGTGTCCAAGACAAGCCAGGACGCCCAAACCCAACTCCAAACACATTAACCCTTTGGGCCCTAAGCCTTTTTTTGAGAAATCTGCTTGAAAATGACATCCCCACACTTAATTGAGTATATTTCTGTAACAACATGGTCTATTTGATTAATTTTGGTCTCATTTTAAAGGGAATTATTGTGGGATTTGTTGAGATGTGTAAATATTAGAATATTAATTTGCTGCTAAACGTTTCTTTTCGGGAAAAGCCCCCAATTGGGGGGCGCTAGGGCCCAAAGGGTTAAATGTGTGTGAAACTTTCTACAGACATACAGAGTTATAACTTTTATATGGAGTTCTGATTATACTGTATGGTGTGTTATTGGGATTTTATAAATGTAATTTTTACAAATAAAATTTTGTTAACCTCACAACCTCAGCAAAGACAAAATTGTGGGGCGCCCCTTGGGGGTCGGGACCCCCAATTTGGGAACCCCTGTTCTATACAAATAAACACAATAAGATCAGAACTCCATGGGGGGTTATGATGGCCGGGCTCCATGGGTGAAAGCCCGGCCATCAGGCGCTCTCCAACATGCCCCCCCTCAGGCCTAGCTCCATAGGAGGGCCCCGGTGACCCGCGTCTGCGTGAAGGAACTCTGCTTCCATTTATGCTCATTGTCATAAGGCAGCTTTCAACAATCTGCTTCTTATAATTTAGATCTTTTGATATACAAAGTAGATTTTGATTAAAAAAAAAAAAAAAATATATATATATATATATATATATATATATATATATATATATATATATATATATATATATATATATATATATATATATATATATATGAATTTTATATTAGAAAATCTAAATCTATATGTGCATATGTATGGAAGAGGATTAGGGCCACCGAAAAGAAAAAAAAGAAAAAAAAGAAAATTTTACTCAGAATTCTGACATTTTTCTGACTTTAATCCCAGAATGCAAAAAGTCAGAATTTTGAACACACACACACACACACACACACACACACAGATAAATAACTTTTGAAGGGTTAGGGGTTTCAGGCAATAATAATGTTTGAAATATTTATAAACCTCCAGTTTAAAAATGCTGTTGCTGTTTTTTCTTCTGAGTTCGGTGCTTCAGAAGTAAAAGGACTAGCTTGTTGGAGTAGATGGGTTTAGTTTAGTTGAACAGGTTAGGATTGTAACTTCTGCCTCGTCATGTTTTCAGATTTTTGACACCGTGAAGCCTCGTCTGCCTTGTCATGTGAAGCTGCAGCACTTCCAGGAACACGACGCAGCAGTCACACTTCCCTTTTGACTCAGCAGCTGCAGCACTGTTGACCTATAAAAGACGAGGAGGGAGTCAGAACTTCAGCCTAAACAGGACTGAGAACATCTTCATCTGATCATGGAGGCCATGAAGAGTTCACGGAAAGACGACTCGGGTCCAGCTGGCAGGTGAGACTGTTTAAATCAACATGGAACTTTGATTTTTCTCTGTTTGATGAAGGTGGCGAGTTCTTTATTTGCCTTCTGCTGTCAGTGACTTATCCGAGCAGATCAAAGCAGCCACTAAAGACAACCACGTCCGGGCTGAAAACACACAGCTGATGCTCAGTTACCAGAGGGGCCAGATCACCCTGCCTCAGTACAAGGTGAGTCCATCACCCCCAGAGGCATGAACTCTTCTGTTTACATCTGTCTGATGTTGTTCTGATGCCCCGTCAGGCTCTGCTGTGCTCCCTCTACGAGATCTACAAGGCTCTAGAAGAGGAGCTGGACAGGAACTCCTCCCATCCAGCGGTTGCTCCAATATACTTCCCTCAGGAGCTCGCTCGTCTGGAATCACTGGAAAAAGACCTGGAGCACTTTTTTGGCTCAGACTGGAAGAGCAAAGTGATTGTCCCCGCAGCCACACAGCGATACGAGCAGAGGCTACGAAAGGTGGGTCAGATCATCAGAAATGACCGTTTACGTCACACATCAATCTTTCTTCTTTGTTCAGATTGGCAGAGAGAAGCCAGAGCTGCTGGTGGCCCACGCCTACACCCGCTATCTTGGTGACCTATCGGGTGGACAGGTGCTGGGGAAAATTACCCAGAAGTCCTTGGGGCTGAGCAGCAAAGAGGGCCTGTCGTTCTTCTCGTTCCCCAACGTGACCAGCCCCAACCGCTTCAAGCAGCTGTACAGGAGCCGGATGAACAGCATCCAGCTGACGGAGGAGGCTGTGGCGGCGGTGCTGGAGGAGGCTGTGGCGGCGTTCGAGTTGAACATCCATGTGAGTGAGGAACCACGCCGCCTGACCAGTTCCAACAGCACGAGGAACTCAAACATGCAGAGTCAGCAGCTCGAGATTCACTTTTATGTTTTTTTGGTTTTCTTTAGGTTTTTGATGACTTGCAGAAAATGTTGAGCATCACAGCAGAAACAGTCGACCAATCACAGAGCAGCCTCTCCACTACCATGCTCCCAGCATCTCCCATCATGCAGTTCACCGTGGGCCTGTGTCTGGCACTGGCTATGATCGGAGCAAGACTGTACGTTCTGTAGACCGCCGGTCCGTCACCATCTAGAACTCATTGTTGTGTTTATGTAATAAAGTAACCAGTGTGACCAAAATCTGAGTTTTATTTTTATTTATTTCATTTTTACAGACCAGTTAAACCACAGCATCATGAAACCACCCAACAGTGACACCTCTAATCCACAGCTTCACTACAAATCCGGTCCAGTCAGGCAGAAATTCAAAATCAACACAAACTATTTACAGCAGCTGGCGCCGCAGCAGAGTCGCCCGGCTCTACTTGACCCTGTAGAGGACCTTCCTCTGCATGCGGTGCTGCAGCTCACCCCTCCTCAGCATCAGGTGGAGCACTTTGTAGATGGCGTGTTCGGGATATTTCTATAAACGAAGCAGAACAAAAAAAAAAGGATTAAATCAGTTTTTTCATCCTGCATCAAACTGACCGTATTTAAAGTGATCATGAATAAATGCACACGGCTTCCTCACACCCACCTGCTTGGTGAAGTCCTGGATGATGCTGTGCTCAGACACCTGGGAGCCGATAGCAAAGCGCCTCTTGAGCTGCTTCTCGATGCGGGAGAGCATCTCCTGGTCCTCCTGAGAGGTGAAGCCCTCCACTCCTGAAGACATAGAGAGGTGTTAGCAGCAGACAGCAGAGCAGAGCTTTGAAACCAGGCTGGTTTAAACCGTCACACACCTGAGAGGCTGCCAGACAGAGCAGCGTCCAGCGTGGAGACCTGGAAGAGCCTGAGGGCCTCGTCCACCTCCTCTTCTCCAGCCACAGCCTGCAGCTTCATCTTAGCCAACGACTCGGCGATACGAACGATGGCCTCCAGCTGCCTAAAGAGACAGAACACTCGTAACGAGCCTCTCCCATTGAATCGATTTAATGCAGGCACCGTTTGTACCTGACGGTGATGGGGATGGAGGGACGTTTGTGGCTCTCGCGTTCGTGCTCCCGCGCACCGCTCCTCATCACCACATATCTGTTCTTCAGCTTCTCAGCAGCAGCCGCAGAGAGCCGAGGGCCACACTTACTGCAAGCACACACTCGGTCTAAGAACGAGCTCATGAATGTGGACGATACACTTGTGAGGTGGCACAAGGCTGACTCACGCTCTGGCGTAGGCGATGTATTTCTTAAACGTAGCCAAAGGAATCTCGCCCTCCACGCCTTCGGTTTGCGTCTGAGCACTCAGGTGGACGTTCATCACGTGACGAGCCAGCGTCTAGGAAACGACCAGATTGTAAGATTACACTCTGTAGGAATGGATGCTGATGCGTTTGAGGCTCAGCCTCCTCACCATGTCCCTCTGCTGGTCGTGCTGGTCCTTGATGATGAAGATCATGTCGAAACGAGACAGGATGGTGGGCATGAAATCGATGTTGTCCTCCCCCTTTGTGTCGTCCCAGCGACCAAACACGGAATTGGCAGCGGCCAGCACGGAGCAGCGGGAGTTCAGGGTGGTGGTAATGCCCGCCTGGAAGAAACGAGGATGTCAGGGTACCATGGTAACCAGCTCTCAGAAACAGGTGCAGCAGTGATCATCTGAACGTACCTTAGCGATGGAGATGGTCTGCTGCTCCATGGCTTCGTGGATGGCCACCCGGTCATCCTCCCTCATCTGAGAAACAGAAACGTTCTGATTTAAACTCTGAACAGAGTCAAATACTGGCGCTCAGGTGTCGGTCCTACCTTATCAAACTCATCAATGCACACGACCCCTCCATCAGCCAGCACCATGGCCCCTCCCTCCATGATGAACCCACGAGTGCTGGGGTCTCTCAGCACGGAGGCGGTCAGGCCGGCGGCACTGCTGCCCTTCCCGGAGGTGTAAACCTGAAGGTGACAGACACACGGCTGAGTTTCTCTTCAGGCTGGGGACTCAGCAGCAGCTCTGGGAACGGAGTCCTTACCCCGATAGGTGAGCATCTCTCCACAAACTTCAGCAGCTGAGACTTGGCCGTACCGGGATCTCCGAGCATCAGAAGGTTGATGTCGCCTCTGCGAGTGAGACCGTCAGGCAGCCTGAAGGAGAAAACAGGTACCTATCAAACTGAAATTAGAAATATTCCTGCAGATTAAATAAAAAAAACTCTTTAAGGGGGAAAAATGGGGCAACGTTGCAGTTTCACCTCTTCCTTGAGCCTCCGAACAGCAGACAGGTGATGGCTTTCTTCAGATCATCACTACCGTAGATGGATGGCGCTAAGGACTGAGCCAGAGAGTTGTAGATGCTTGGAGAAGCAGCAAGAGCTCTCAGCTCCTCTTCCTCCTGTGGAGACACGGACCCGGTGGCGCCACGACCTGGACGGGACAAAGAAGGGGAAAATGTGTCCAGGTGGACTAGAAACCAACCTCGTGAAGCCTAGAAAACTACCATACCTGCTCCTTCTGTGTCCATCTGGATGCCGATCACTCTTAAGTAGGACGCGCGGATCCCAACTCCGATGCCCTTCTCTTTGCCCTTCGTTTTGGTAGCAGCCACCTTTTTGATGGAGTAGATACCCAGAATGGTGACCCTGTTACCAGGCACCACGCGGTCACACATATACCTGAGAGAAGAGAGGACACCCGAGTGAGCAGAACACGCCACCCTAGCTTAGACACCTCACGCCACCCCTCCTCACCTGTCACAGTAAAGCTGAAGGTGTCGGGGCATTTCTCCGTGTGGCACAGCATCCGGAGACTCCTGCAGACGGAGCGTCTGGAAGTCCACGCAAACACAGCGGTCCGGAATGATGAAGTAGGGGTCCACGGGGCACTTTGCTCTCCCAGGAGCGTCACTAAGAACAAAAGGTTTGTTACAGACCACGCTGATGGCCCAAAACCAGTTGAAAACATGTTTTTTGGGTCGCACCCACCTGGTGCACTTGCGTGGCAGAGCGTAGCCCTGCAGGCCCGGCGGCAGTGGGATGTTTTTGATGGTGTTCTTGCAGCCGCGACACTGAAGGCACACCTTGGTGGCCTTTGCTTTTACCGCCGTGGCTGAAATGATGATCCCGTGCACCTTCACCAGACGAGACACCTGCTCCGACTGCACAAGAGGGAAACTACAGTCACCCAGTCCTGTCTGATGACTACGGAGGTCTTAAAGAACAGGGCAGCAGGTACCTTCAAGCTGCGAATGGAAGCATGGTGCGCGTCGCTCTTAAGCATGACCTGGATGTCCTGCACCTCCTCCTCCCCTACAGGTCGAGGACGGGTCACTTCGTCGGCCACCTCCTTGGCAGCTTCCTCCAGCTGTTTAATAAAAATGTCAAGAGGACGTAGATCAACAAAAGAACTGGAGGTCGGGTTTTACTCCAGCAGCAGACTCACCAAGGGCAGGTTCTCAGTAGGAACCTTGTAAAGGCAGTCCGACAGATCTTCATCAAAGCTAGCGAGGTCCTCCATCTCCACCTCCACCCAGTACTCACCCAGGGTGTAGTGTCTCTTCAGCTCATCTCTGATTGGAAGGACAGACCCATGTTATAGAACAGTGGTTCTCAACCTTTTTTCAGTGATGTACCAAGTGTTCATTTTTGCATGGATGCTATTTTTTTAAATATATGTATATTTTCTCACGTACCCCCATTTGAGAAACAATGTTATAGAAGGATACCAAAATAAAGGAGATCCCCCGTCTTAACATCTGATGGATCCGGTATATGTTCCTGAGTGTGTGTGGGTTCTCAAACATGGCTGCTGAACACACTCACAAAAATCTCACCATCACTCTGAAACCTTATGTCTCTTCACCCAGCTTTTATTTTGGTAGGCACCTTCCGATTAAGGCTTTCATTTTTTGTTATAATATTTTTGTCACATTTAAATTTGAACATTTACCTTTAGGTTACTTAGTAAAACCACGTATTAACCTTTATGTGAAGCTAAACGAGGTGATGGCTGTAACTTTCCTCTCTCTCTAAACAGCTGTCTACTCCACGATCAGGTGTTACTCACCTGTATTTATAGGTAAAGCCGGTGCGGTCGGTTCCCACTCGGAACTGCCGGAGGAACTCTCGGAACCGTTTCTTGATCTGGGCCCGCTTCTGTCCGCCTTCCTCCCCGCCGGGCGCGTCTCCTCCTCCGAAGCTGTCGCTGTAATACACGCCGGGGTTGTCGAAGCCAGACATCCTGCAGCAGCTCAGAAAACTAAAACACTGAGTTGAGACACGACTTTAGTCTCAGGCAGAGCGATCTCAGAGAGCTGCGACACGAACGTGAACAAAGCGGCAGCGCGAAGCTCGTTTCGCGGGAAAAAATGAGCAGCTTCCTGTCTGTTTCCCGCGAGCCGCTTGTTTCACCACGCGCCTCCTCTAATCTCTGATTGGCTGAATGAAGACCAGGTTTTTTCTATTGGTCAGAGAGCGTTCCAAAAAAGCGTGACAGGGTGTGACGTTAGAGGGAAAGGAGGAGCTTAGAGATGTGGTGGCGCGAAAAAGACAAAGGAGGAGGGGCGAGAGAGCAAAGTGTTACAGAAGCTGGAGGGGAGCCTTCAAAAGCAACATGAACTTTTCTAACCAGGTGGTTTTAAAGAAGAGCCATAAGAACAACATCTAGATCATTTATGAAAACACTTAGCAGTTTTAGTGTTGTCTTCAAAGATCAGAATTTAGAATTTATTAAAATATTATTTGAACCTTTTTTAAGCAAAAATCAGTTTTCAGAGATCTATGGTCACATTAACACAAATTCAGGTCTACAGTTGTGTCTGAAGATGTAATAAAAACAACGCAAATCTAACCTCAAATGTAAAAAACACAATATATCCCATCGTTATCTCACTTTTGACTAGAATATTTAGTCTACCATTAAAAACAGATGTGTTTACAGTGGACTCGATGAGTGCAGGGAGCCTAAACCCTCCACCACTGTGCTGAAGCAGGTATGACCCATTTATGCTAAGTTTGGTATTTTCATGAACTTGCATTGAAACTAAACACAAAATTCACATCTACTCCAATTGTTCATAAGGGAAGCCTGTTCACAGCCATGTTGTAGTTTAGTTTGTGCACTTGGGACGACAAACTCAGTCACTTGTGCACAATCCATCCATCCACTTTATCCTCACTAGGATCACATGGAGCTGGTGCCTTTCTACAGCAGTCATCAGGCGAGAAGACAGGACCCCGGACATGTCACCAGTCCATCACAGACACTCGTGCACAAATGCTTACAGAATTAGACACATTGCCACAAATGTATGCACACAAGTCCATCACAGACCTTTTTTCTTCTTAATTATAAATCTCACAAGTAAGAAAAACACAGCCTCGAGTTTTCTTCTCAATTTAAAGAATAGTTTAATGTTTTCACAAGTTCTCATTATACATTGGTTCCAGCGTCACTAAACATTTTAATATAGCAACAATCTTTTAAAAAAAATCACATTTGTGGATTCAAGAGAAAAACTATCTCCTTTAAGACGTAGTGTAGGCGAAGAATTATTAGCCCTTTGTTAAACCCCAAATACAAACATTTATCAAAAGCGTTTATTGAAAAATGCTAAAATAAATCTCAAATGTAACTAATATTTCCTTCTACATCATTCATTTTGGCGTAACAGGCGCTGTGGTTTCCTGAAAGCTTCAACTTCCTGCTCGTTGTTTTCTTTTAGGAGATGACTCCATGTTTTCTTCCCGTCTGAATGAAAGCATCCACACACCGGTCAATGTCTTCATCGGTGTGTGCTGCTGAAATCTGAACACGGATTCTGGCTTTGCCCTTTGGTACCACCGGGTATGAGAATCCAATCACATAGATTCCTGTGAACAGGATCAAATAAATGCTAAAATTAGATGGAAGAATTTTCATGATCAGACTGAAGCTTTTGTGTGAATGTAAAACTGATCCTGATGCAGTTTGATCAGAAGTGGAGTCTCACCAAGCTTCAGCATATCATCGGCCATCATGGAGGCCAGCCGGGCATCGCCGAGCATGACAGGACAGATGGGGTGAGCTGAGCCAGAGATGGTGAAGCCGGCCTGCGTCATCTTGTTGCGGAATCTGATTGGACAACAGTCACACAATCACATGTAAACATGGGACCATCGTGTTTGTTCCTAGTTAATGCAGGAAATCTGATTTGGTGAAATCCATTATCCTCCATGGTGCTAATTAGCCTGTATTAGCATGTAGCTCTGCATTTAGGTGATATTTTAAACTCTGGTGACAGGAAAATCCAACATGGTGGTGGTTACAAGTAACTTGTTTCATAAACTCTGCTGTCTGGAGGAGATGGAAGAAAATGTTGACGTAAAAGATTGTTAACGTTCTCAGGTTCTTTTAATCTTTGGTCCATGTGAGTGCTGAACCAGCCTTTGCTCCGCCCTGAATAATCTCATTGGTTAAAGTGGGACGACTCTTATCCCAACCAATAGTGAGTAAGATCTCAGCCCTGCTGTGACCAAGGAAGTGTCTGTGTGTTCAAAGCCGTAAAAATGGGACCCAATGCCTCCCTGCTTGACACTCAGCATTAAGGGGTTGGATTGGGGGCTTAAACCACCAAATAGTTACCGAGCGCGGCCACAGCTGCAGCTCACCGCTCCCCACGGGGATGGGTCAAATGCGGCGATGTAATTTCACCAGAGTGTGATGATGACTAATGGAACTTTAACTGTAAAGCACTTTGTGTTACACCAAGCTGTATAGACAGTGCTTAATAAATAAAGCTTGATTGATTCAAAATGGAATAAACATCCTTTTAAAGCAAACTAACCTCATGGTTTTGGTAGTCATGCTCTGTGCGATCTCGTTGGAGGCTAGCAGCAGCTCCACAGCTCGTGTGGCACAGCCTACCACAGAGGGGGGGAGGGCGTTGGAGAACAGGTAGGGCCGCGAGCGCTGCCTCAGCAGGTCAATGAGAGGCTTTGGACCCACCGTGTAGCCACCTGAGAATAGGTATTAGAGAAAAACTCATGATATGATCTTTTACACCAGAGAGGGGGGCTGGGTGATGTGACCATAGGATGTTGAAGGACTAAACATGTTGATGATTATCTATAGAACATATTCTACTCATTGTTTCATCGCTAAACTAGACAAACAAATTAAATTTTGTTCAGAAAAGTTATTTTAACTAAACAGGAAATAGTTGAGTCCAATGATCAGTAAATTACAGACAAAATCTATTAATACAATTTAGTGTAAATACTTCATGAATGATGTGATATGATGTGTTGCTTTTTGAGATCTTTTAGCCAGCTTCGTGTTACCAGACAGGTTCTGTTGTAGTGATCAGGTGCTGGCTGGTTTTGTGTAACAGGGTTATTCACAGATCAACATGAGTCTACCTCATTCAAGATGGCTAAACAGCTGACCCTAGCCAACACAAAAATGGCCCTAACTCAAGTCACTTTTACAGAAAATCAGCTAAAATCAGATGTGGTAGCAGCTGCGGCTGAGGGTCTAACTTAAGTGAGATTGCACAGATCCAGTCAGAATTTGACCAAATCAACTGTAACGCCACCATTTCTCAACCGAAGCTAGTTAAACTCTAGCACGAAGGCTGGTGAGCAGATGGAGACATACCTGCTGCTCCCCCCAGAGCTTTCCCCAAAGTGGAGTTCACAATATGAACTCTGTCCATCACACCAAGGAGCTCGTCGGTTCCTCTGCACAGCAGTAGAGTTAGGAGTTTAAACAACGTTTATCCATTTTTATACTGGAGTCTGATTTAGAAACATCTCTGCACAACAATTCAAAAGCCCAGATTTTACAGGTCCAATCATTTTCGAAGCAGCACCTTTACACACCTGCCTCTGGTTCCCAGGAAGCCCGTGGCGTGACATTCGTCTATAAACACCATGGCGCCGTACTGTTCTGCCAGGTCACAGATTCCTGGAAGGGGAGCCACGTCTCCATCCATGGAGAAGACTCCGTCTGTCACTACGAGTCGCATACGAGACGACTGAGGAGGAAAACACACAAAGTGGTGGAGCATCAGCAGCCCGAATCACCGACGACATCAAGAGACAAAACACATCTTCCCACTTACCTGAGCCTCTTTGAGCTTGACCTCCAGATCGCTGAGGTCCATGTGCTTGTAGCGCAGTCTCTTCGCTCGACACAGACGGATGCCGTCGATGATGGAGGCGTGGTTGAGCTCATCAGACAGAACTGCATCATCTGGACCCAGCAGCACCTGTAGTCAAAGACCTTTTAATAATCATTACTTTAGTTTTGCATCAGGACACAGAAGAACAAATCATCACAAACTTCAAACAGCCCAGCGTTGGCATCAAAACAGCTGGCATAGAGGATGCAGTCCTCTCGCTCGTGAAACTCTGACAGCTTCTGCTCCAGATTTTTGTGTAGATCCTAAAAACCGGATCAGACAAAGAGAAATAAGATCAGTCCTGATGAATTTATCATATAGAGTTCAGGTGAGCATTAGGCACCATACCTGTGTGCCACAGATGAATCTGACCGAGCTCAGTCCTGCACCGTGGGACGTCAGGGCATCGATTCCTGCCTGCACCACCTCTGGGTGGCTGGACAAGCCCAGGTAGTTGTTGGCACAGAAATTCAGGATGGCTAAAAATACAGCATTTTAACACACATTTTAAATCTAAATGCATTTTTTGTAATTATGAAATGTGTAAAAATGATAACTTATCACAATCTTAATCGCTGTAGATGGTTTCCTAAACGGCATGAGTTTGGAGACATAAAGGTTTTGTTGCCGATGTTGATCAGCTAAAGTAAAACTGAAAAATCTGATTTTTTTTTCTGGTCTATAAATGCACCACTGCCAAGCAGCAATAAAAAAAAACATTACTTTTTTTCTGGTCTGTGAACTCATCATCACTAAGTGCTCCTTCCTGCTAGCAGAAACAAACCTTATATGGAACTGTCCAGACTCTTGATTTATAAACTAATCAGAAAAAACTCATAATTATAAGTTTATATTTTCCTGTATTAAATGATTAAGATAATTACTACAATATAGTTTTATATTAACATATTACAGGTTCATGTGGGCCACACATAATCTTAGGCTCCTCCCCCTCTGGTCAGCTCATGGGTCCCTGAAGTTTATATTAGGACCGCTAGATCGGCCGACCAATCTATCAGCCTCGATCTCAGGTTTTTCTCAAGATGGGTGATCGTCCAAAAACTTCTACCCCTAGTTAATGTTAAAGCAAATCATTGCTATAGAATTATTTTTTTGGACAAGTGTGTCAAAACAGGTACAAACGTTTTGTTTTCAAAATTAGAAAAATGAAAGTCTAAAGGAACAAATATGATTTTGTAGTTCAAACATCGATGCTAAATAGTTTCATTTATATTTGAGAACATTACCTCATGTCCAGCTGAAACTGGTATTGTTTCATGAGTATTCATATTGGTTTTCTCAATAAAAGGAAACTGAAACATTGACGTACTCTTCTTTTAGTTAAGATAAAATCGGTATCGGCAAGTCAGGTTTTTCTCAAGATCGGTGATGGGCCAAAAACTGCAATCGGTGCACCCCGATTTTATATTTGATTTATTTTATTGTACTATATTTATATTTCAATTATACCATACTAAATGTTTGATTTTGTGAAAAAGCCTAATAAAATGTGTTTTTTAGTTGGGTAAGCACCTTCCTCAGTAGAAATAAATGCACTGGTGGTGAACGGAGACCCATCCAAAATGGCGACCAGCCACTACGGCAACCCCAATGGTTTTTTGGACATGCCTGACCTAACGTGACAGAGCCATTAAAAAAAAAGGGATTTCCTTCCAGAAATGTCTGACAAGCTGCTGACTGGACAGAAACCAGGTGGAGGTGAGCTGGTGTTAAAATTGTCATTAACCCTAAATATTTGTGTTTTATGGAAGTGTTGCTGTAATAATAATAGACTTTTTAAACGTGTCACGTCAGAAACGTGTATATGAACTTTATTTATGAGCTGTAAACCACTTGTCTGTTGTTTTTAATGCTACTTGCAGGTTGATGCACCATCAGAGTGGGTCTGGGCTAACTTCCCACCACTGATCCAGACTTTAGGGGTTGTTTTATGGTCCTTTTATAAATAACTGTTGGTTGTAACTCTAAGCACTCACTGCCTCGGCTGCCCTCCACGCTGATCGCAGGACCCTGCCTGGAGGTAATGATCCTCTCCGCTTTCCACGTCCCAGCGGCTCGGATACCGTCCAGCTCGTGCTCCAGCAGCGACCTGGCCTCAGAGACAGCCGCATAGCTCCGCTTCAGAACCGGTTCCGAACACACCAGAACCCTCCGAAACGACTTTAACATGCTCCAGGCAGCTTTTCCGACAGACATGTCTTCAGCGTGAAGCGGCACAAGCGAACGCTACAACGAAGCGTGATTGCGTAATGTAGAAAAAACAGAAGGACGAAAGTACTCTGAGCCAATCAGATGGTAGAGATTTCTGGTCTTTAGTTGATTTTGTCCAATCAAATTCGAGGATTGTCTTCTACATCCGCTGTGGTGTTAGGGGGCTCTGACCAAACATAAACAGCAGCGATGTTCAGCTATTTTCACTCTCGTCTCTTTACTTTTTGTTTTGTAGCTAACATACTGGCTGAGTATATATGTGTATGTGTAAATGTGACTTACTGGCAAACATCAACAGAAATATTTTTATTTTAGATATATTTTACCAATGACATTCAACTAGTGAAACTCATTTAGCATATTTAAAATATTTTTGCAATGTTTTTTTATGTTTTTGTGTTATCTAAAGTGAAACTTTGGGAGTTTTGTTAGTAACAGTTCTGTTTCAGATGTCACCAAACTTTTGATAGGTGGAATGAAAATATGTCATTTGTGTTAGAAATAATGTTTGAAATGTTGATTGTGGTTTGGAAGGAATCCTTTTTAGAACTCTAAAATTTTATTTTTGACTTGAACATTAAAAGCAAGCAAAACTTTGGCAGTTTTGCTTGCTTTTAGCACCCCCTAGTGTCTGTTATTAATTATCTGTGGTCAAAGCAAAAGTGAAACTTATCTCCTTGCTGTGGGTTCATATTTTAAACACCTTAATCGAACTGCTGAAATGTCTCCATAGCCTTCATTAGTGTCTACAAGAGTAGTTCATCAAAAAATCAGCTGTGTTCATGATCTAAAACATGCAGAAAATAGGCTGGAAGCAGACTGCAGCCCTAGGCAGGCTACGTCAGCTATGTCCACAGGTGGTGGCCTGTCACTCTGAAGTTGCAAGTGTGGTGTTCTGGCCACAGAGGGCGGTGGGGGTCTGAGTGACATTTCATTAACCCTGTGAAGGGTCATTTTAGCACATACTGGCTCAAAAAAATTATTTAAAAATATGAAAAAGTTGCATAGTACGGCTTTAATTATAGACATCCCTTACTCAGACCTAATGTAGAGATTAAATATTTGAACAACCACTTTAACTTAAGGAATGTATTTGTCTTTCTTAAAGGAACACGGACCATTAGCACTTGGCCTTTATGTTATTTCCTTATATTTAAATTATTAGTGACACGTAAAATGTCCTTTGTTGAAATCTTGAATTGTAATTTCTACTAATATTATTATTAAAATTCGCTCCAACTAGTAAAAATGTATTTTTGTCTAGAAAGAATCTGATCAATAAAATAAAAAAGTAATTAGCATTGTGGTGTGATTATATGTCAAAATGGTTTGCCATACTTTGTTTAACAATTACTTTCATACCTGTGTATGACCCCGTTTGACCTTTACACTACTGAGTTTTCTTTGCACAAATTGTAATGCTTCATCTCACGTAAATTCAGGTTAAACTCAAGCAGTAAATCACAATAAAATAAAGATTTGTCCCAAGTATGAAAAACAATGAATTCAACTATAATTAACAATCAAGACAACACAGGAAATAGAATCGACTTCCTGGTTTAAACTCAGGATTTAAATCATAACCTAAAAGAACAAAAAGCAACAAACAGATTTTTAGTTAATAGTTTAATATATGACAGCAGCTTGTCATGACTTCCTATTAAACTTCAAGTAAAACATCTTCAAAGGGAAAAGCTGGAAGTAAAAAATCTCCCACATCCAACAGCATCATTAAACTCTTACAGTATGTTACATCTGAGCTTTTTTCAACTCTTTGCTATTGTGGCTTTTTCTGTTACCGTTCACATTATTGATATATAAATTTAACAGCAATATAATACACAACAAAGGCTGCTTTTCTTTCTTCGACACCAGGAATGTGACCATGTAAAAATTGTGCAAATCTTTGCTCATGTACATACGCTCACATTAATAAATAAAAACACCTGCAGGTCATCAAATACAGCCTTTTTCCTCCAGGATGTTAATTAGTTGCACAAACATGTCAGACGTCCATTAAGGAATTCTGCTATAACATGTTCCGCTGGGCCAATCACCAACCAGATATCCCAGTTTTCCAGCCAAATGTGCTTCATGAGAAATGTTAGTTTGTCAGATGTATGTGGAGATTAAGACTCGGAGTAGTTGAACTCCTGCGAGGAGGAACGCAGGGATGGCAGGCGATCTCCTGCTTTTGCTCTTTCGGCCAAAAACTTGTCAAACTCTGCAGAGACACAAACAGGTTTCAGTTTCTCATCCAACTACAGGTAAACTACTGCAGGAAATCTCAGAACAGTAAAACAACAATTTAGATGGAAAATTGCCACATAAGTTAAAAGCAGTTCAGTGGCAGAGTTGTGTCTGATGTTTTATTTAGTTTAAAGGTCTTGAAGCATATAAAAAACAACCATTATCTGATTGTGTGCAGGATTACTGTTTAGAGCTGAGTTTTCCTTTGTTCTGCCTCCATAACGTTGTGTTTCAGCATCAATGACCGACTCACTGAAATAAGGAACATTTAAATCCTAAAGGACTGGGGAGAACCTTTTACATGAGACAGCTTACACCTAGTGTTGTCTCTACCGCCATCTGCTGGTCAACGGTATTATTATAGCATCACTAATTAATTGACATATTCAGGCTAGATTAAATATTTATTTTTTGCAGCAAACTAGTTGGTGAAAAATAAGGTCCAACACCTCAACCCGCTCATAACTTTCATACAAATGGTAAAAATGAGTGTTTTCTGATAAAAATGTTTCAAATAATAAAGTATGCATCTAAGATAGCAGATTAAAGGTAATGATTTAAAAAGTAAAGATCTTCACCTTCACTGGTCACACCGTCTGAGTCTTCATAGTCATCATACTGAAACACACACAGGAACATTTTAGTTCATTTAAATGTATGCATGAATTTTGTTTAGTCACACTGTAAATGCACATTTAAGGGATAACTGCTGGTATCCGGCACTTAATGGAGACGTTTCCTCAAATTTTTTCACTGAGGTAGTGAAAATCACGTCTGTACATTTTTAAAGAAGGCTACAAATAAGAAACATGTTGCATCGTTCCAGTCTGCATCATAATGAAGCTACTAACCTCATCGTCCAACGCTAGCCACTTCTCTATATCATCCATAACGTTGGACTGGGTGATGGGAATCTAAAAAGGGCAGCAGAAGGGTTGGTTACTGGAGTTAGGTGCTACATACACCGGTATCATCATGCCACCAGGACACCAAAGACAAACAAGGTTTAACAAAAGCTAAAAGAAAACACATGTTGATTAAATAAAAACCAAACACCATCATGCGCTGGAACCTCCAAACCAGCATGCAACCCTGAGGTTCTAAACACCAGGAGAGATACCACACCACACAACTAAAGCAAGGCAACAGATGGCTGGAGACATGGAGTTTGGAATGAGACCCACCATTCCCCTTTTAATCATCCAATCTAACTTTGGTGAGGAGCTGCGGGTGGAGGCTGGACTCTCGTCCTTCGTGCACGTACGGAGAGTTGATTTAGGAGGAAAGAGTTATCGAGTCAAATCAACTGATTCACGTTACATGTCTGCTACATGACTATCAGCCCATGTTTCATCCAGTACAGGTGCTGGTCATAACATTAGAATATCATGACAAAGTTGATTTATTTCAGTAATTCCATTAAAAAAGTAAAACTTGTATATTAGATTCATTCATTACACACAGACTGATATATTTCAAATGTTTATTTCTTTTAATGTTTATGATTATAACTGACAACTAATGAAAATCCCAAATTCAGTATCTCAGAATATTAGAATATATGGACACAGAGCTCTGTGAACAGCCAGCCTCTTTAGCAATGACCTTTTGTGTCTCGCCCTCCTTGTGCAAGGGGTCAATGGTCGTCTTTTGGACAGCAGTCTTCCCCATGATTGTGTAGCCTACAGACCTAGACTGAGAGACCATTTAAAGGCTTTTGCAGGTGTTTGGAGTTAATTAGCTGATGAGAGAGTGGCACCAGGGCTCTTCATTATAGAACCTTTTCACAATATTCTAATATTCTGAGATACTGAATTTGGGATTTTCAATAGTTGTCAGTTAAATCATCAAAATAACAGAAATAAACATTTGAAATATATCAGTCTGTGTGTAATGAATGAATCTAATATGCAAGTTTCACTTTTTGAATGGAATTACTGAAATAAATCTACTTTGTCATGATATTCTTTATGACCAGCACCTGTTAACCTTAGAAACTAAAGCTAAATCTGATGTTTCCAGATCTCTTTAATAGTTTCCCACTATTCCCTTTATTCCCTAGCGTGATCTCATCACTAACAACTCACACACATTTCATGATATCTTTGCTTACCATTCCAGAGTTTAGTAAAGTGCTGTCCTGAGCTTGAGGCAGACTGTCCACAGTGACTCCATCCTTCTGACTGAAACCCAACATATCACACATCATTTAAATAACGTGGAAAATTACTGGAGCACACATTTAAAACGATTCACAACAAAAGACATCAAACATAAGAATGGTTGAAAGTGCAGAAAATCATCATGCATGTTTGATCAAGGGCCAAACGTTTCCTTCCTGACTACTTCCTAGTGCTAGAAATGCCATAAAATTGTGTGAATCTTGTCATTTTCCTTTAAATTGAGATTTGAACATGAGCCTCGGTCCTGCATGTTCCACCCGTGAGCCTCCCTCCTGCTGTAGCTGCAGCTGTTTAAACTCAACGTCCTCTCTGCTGGGTCACAGAAATGGGGTTCAGTCTTGGTTTACCTGAATATTTGTGAAGTTGAGACGTTTATCCTCTGGGATAGAATGTCGTCTGACTCACTTGTACCTGCAGAAGAACAGAATCTTTATTGCATCAAATCTTTAATCTTTGTCTCCTGGTTGCAAACTGCAGGACACGTGGTGCTGAAACCAACTGAAGGTGGATGACATATTAGTCACAAGGTCTGATGTTTGTTACGCGACAGAGGAAAGAACCGATCTGTCCTGTTATGTCTAAGAGCCAGCATAATCCAGTATGTGGGTGTATTATTGCACAAGGCGTGGCTACTTTCAGCGTGTTTGAGAATTCCACCAATGCTGAACATGGCGCACAGGTCTTACAGCAACACAGTGATTCAGACAGTGACGTCTATTTAAGCAAAAACACTGAACACTTGGCAGGAAGTAGAGGATGGTAGAAGGAACCTGATTTGATTTCAGGTCAGTGAAACCCTCACCCCCTAGTCATTCAACAAGGCAATGGCTGTCCACCATAGAACACACATGCATCTGTGGACTACCAACTCACATTCACTCACTAAACTGTTAAAAGTGGAGCACTTACTGAGTTTTGCCATCTGACTGGACAGACTGTCAGGTTTGGACAGGCTGAGGGAGCTGTCACTCTTAACAGATGCAAACCCTGATTGGCTGATGGACGAATCAAGCTCTGATAGGTTGACGTATGTGTGGCCCTGAAAGCAAACAGTTAAAAGTTCAGCAACCTGTTGCCAGAAAATGAGCACAAAAACAAAAAAGCAAAAAGCAACCATAACATTTTTTACCTTGTCAATGCTTTGACCGTTCGTTAATCGCCTTTCAAACCTGCGAGCAACAGGACAAACGGTCAACGGGAGAAAAAAGTGATGCCGCAGCATTTTGAGAGGAGGACCAGTTACCTGTGGTAGCGGGTGAAGGCGGTGTTCATTTCATCGTTAGCCGCCAGTAGCTCCTGGATCAGCTTCTCCTCGTTGAGCCTGGGGATGATCTTCACTATCCTATCCTGCATTTCCTTACAAACTGTGTATAACTGCTAATGACACAATGAGACAAAGAATGTGTGGGTGGGGGAGGGGTTTGAAGGGTCAGATGCAACATGAAACGTGTACAGTGCTAGATCAGTTAAGGGCAATGAAGCAGTATGCAACAAGAGGAAGGAAAGTACTTTCCTGCAGTCAGGTTAAAGGTCTATTTCAGTTCAGATGAGCTATTACCTCCAGCAGCTCCATGTCTGCTTGCTTTACCGTGACTGGATCCAGCTGGCTCATCATCTCTGACATGGTGGTCAGGTTGCTTCGTACCACTCCCAGCTCCATCTTTAGCTTTGTCACCTGGAATTTCAGAATTATTTACCAACAATACATTGCTGGAAAATGTACATGCTGATAAGGGTTAAAGGTCAAAGTAAGCAAAGTAGCACAGAAACAAAAATGTAGCTGTTAAGGAGGACCCCTTTCTACAGGATGGAGAACATTGGGCAACCAAAAATGGACCAGATTTCTCAGCAATCTCTAAAAGCCCTCTAAATTTGTTTCCTGTGGAAATGGTCCTTGGGCATTCGTTAAGGGACCAAAATCACAGGAATCTAAGGAAATCTCTCGAGCTTTGGTGATTCCTGAGCTTTTGTTGAAGAAACCAACAACAACCGTGCCTCAGCGAAGAAACCACAGGGAGTTTATGGAGGTTCAATAGGCGACCAACTGAGAGACCAATGGAGACCAAGAGAAGCCCTGAACCCAGTCACAATAACCCCTTCTTTCCACCGGACGTGAAAGCGGCGCGTTTCATAATAGCGGCATTTTACATGCGAGCTCATTTCCAACATGGAGCGATTCTGACGTGAAACGAGAGCAAAGGCGTTCCACACAGCAGATCCCGAGAGGTCACAAAATCACGGGAGAATTGCAACACCATGATTTCAGAAGTCCACACAATAACAAGCATTGAGAAAGACAGCTGCATGTATCCAAAAAGGTCTGTGGTTTATTTTGTGGTCTGTTTACATCGACTACGGGGGTTTCACAGGACATTGTGTACGTTTATCTGCACGTGACTTATTTTGAAAGTTTCTGGATGTTTTACACTGATTTCGTGTTTGACTTCATGTCTGACCCGATCTGAAATGTGGAGTTTGACATGTTTTGGAAGCGTAGCACGTAAGAAATGATGGTAAATGGCCTGTATTTGTATAGTGCCTTCTTAGGGTTCTACAACCCCCCAAGGCACTTCACAACACAATCAGTCATCCACCCATTCACACACACATTCACACGCTGGTGGGGATGAGCCACAATGTAGCTACAGCTGCCCTGGGGCGCACTGACGGAGGCGAGGCTGCCGTACACTGGCGCCACCAGTCCCTCCGACCACCACCAGCAGGCAAGGCGAGTTAAGTGTCTTGTCCAAGGACACACAGCAGCATTCTCTGGCCGGAGCCGGGATCGAACCTGCAACCTTCTGATTACTGGACAACCCGCTCTACCTCCTGAGCTCCTGATAGCATCCCTTCGCTACTGGGACGCATCCAAAACGTTACACTTTGCTGCCAGATGGAAAGGAACTCATCCATTATAATGGCGGCTAACTGTAGCGTAGTATGTTTCGCTGCCGTTTTACGATGCTTTCACGTCCAGTGGAAAGAAGGGGTAAGGGTACAGAAGATGTATATTTGTGGCCCTAGGGTAAAATTATGACTTATGTTCCATCTAGGTTTGGGTCTTGCTATAACTATGCTTACCTTATTAAGGGCCTGAAATATACGTTCATGTTCCTTAAAAACACAAATCTACAGAGCACACGGTAGATGAGCAGTTAGTTTAGTGGTGTTGTCACTTGTTTAAGGTTAAGGGTTCAAATCCCTGTGACCTCAGTACATGAAAAACATATGAATGATGGTCTGCTGGTTCAGGTGTCACCTTGATAAACACGTCAGATGTTGGGGAACCAAGATGTTGTGATGGGTTGCTAAACCAAATAATGGAATATATGATAAACAACAAAGCTCTGAAACATGGTGCAAGACCACTAGGTCACCGAGCACGCCTCCAGAACCAGGAGGACCAAAGCACAGAAGATAGAATCCAAGGTGGTGGGTCCATCCCTGGATCCTACAGCAAAGAGAATTACTACAGTCATTCCACACATGGAGCCAGCCATGTTCAACAAGAGCTTACATACTGTTGACCCTAGAATCACTAAAGCTGACACCACCTGGAGAAAAGGGCTGATCAAACTATTGGACCACTTCCCTTAGAGACCACTAAAAACCAGTTAAAATGTTAATGTAAAGCATTGAGACCATTAAAAGATCACTGAGTAATCACTGGAAGACCTCAGAGATCATTGAGCGATCACTGAAAGAGCCATGAGAGATCTGGTCAAATGTTGGCTTCCTAATGGTCTACCTCCCGAGGAAAGAGGGTATCATCGGCAAACGTGAAGTACAAGTCAGGCTTTTAGCGTCATCACCTGGCTGGGAGTGAAGGAATTAGTTCCCTCCAGGACCAGTTTTAGGTCGGAGGTCTGAGGTGTGGAAGACAAACGTACGGCAGGTAAGGTAGTGACGGCAGGCCCGTTCCCAGATAAAGTCTGACAGGCAGAGGCGCAGAAACGACAGGAAACAACCAAAGATAAGAGGAAGCCAGCAGCGATTAGTAGAAGAACAAAGAGAAACCAACAACTCCTGCACCTTTTTGGTGCCTTGAGCTGTAGAATAACCATCCAGCTGTGCCACAGGGAACTCCAGTCCCTTCCTACGCAGGTCTTCATACACCGACACCACGCCCGTCAGGTCAGGGGAGCTGCGGAATGCGTCGGCCCACGCCTTGAAGGAGGGAAAACCACAAATTACCAACAGGAAAAAAGCTATGAGGCGGGGCGCCACCTGGACTGTTTTTCTTCTACGACCTCACCTGTATGATGCGGAGAACCCTGTCATGAACCACCTGTGGAGGGCTGTTCCTCGGGATGATGGCGCGCACTAGAACCCCCTCAATGAAATCCCGTGTCGTCACCAGGACGTGAAACCTGTAGCCACAGTTCTTCACACAGAATTCCAGAACCTGCAAACCACCAAAAAAAAACCAGGACAAATGGCATGAAGAAGAGCTGATGGGTGAAATTTTGAGATTTCATCAGAGCTGCACTCACAGTGAGGGCCAGCATGACCTCCTTGAAGTTCTTGTTCCCCACAATCCTCCTCTTTATGGCTCGGAGTGCCTCTTTGGGCCTGGAACCAGAGAGTTTATGTTTACATCACCTCCAGGGAGTGGTTTGTTTCTGATGTTAACACACACACACACACACACACACACACACACACACACACACCCTTCCTCTGAGCTGTTGATCAGGTCACAGATTTCCATGTTGAGTTCCCAGTCTTCAGACGGGGAGCTGGAGCTGGTCGCACGCTCTGAGGGAAGGAAAAAGATCAGCTGACTGTTTCACAACAATAAAACTATTTAATAGGCACATATGGATCACTGTTCATTTATACACGTTTTAAAGGATGACTAATCACTTCACAACACCTAAAGTGCACATTTGGTTTTAATCTCATGCTTTGTAAAATCCAGCTGTCTGGTAAATATTTCTTTATGCTGTTTCCAGTAAACATTTAGTGGAGCACATTTAAGTCCAGAAACTGAACTTCACTGAAAAATTCTAGAAAACTTACAAAAAACATCATTATACTTGAATAATAAAATCAAATCCAATTAAAGAAACAGAAACAATAAAGATACATTTATTATTATGTCATATTATTATTACTGTATTATTAATAAAATATTGCATTTTAAAAACTGGTCATTTCAGTACAGTTCTTATTACTATAAATGAACTAAAGAAAGAAAGAAAAAAGACACAAACTCAGACACTTTTTTCTTGGTGTGGACAAAAAATATTAATTTAATAATTAAAAAACTTCTGAAAATGTGTAAAAATCAACAAATAGGACTACATTTGCATTTTGATATGAAAAATAAAATCGATTTTCACTTAATTAAAGAACCTATTTTGTTCTAGAACACTAATGAGGGCTGAACCCTGATTACATTCCCCAGCAGGTGTGTCAGCTCCAGGTAAAGGTAAATATGGGTGTTCTGGGTTCTGGAACAGAACCGGGCTCCTGAAAAAGCCTGAAGCTTCTGCTGACATCTGTCTGTCTGATGACACGAACACTCTGTTCTATGCATGGCAGCATTTGGGTCAGAACACGTCCCGCCCCGCTCAGCTCTACAGCGGACCCGAACAGCGGCCAGTCGGCCTCCGCCTCCTGCTGATCGTTGCCCAGCGGAGGCGTCCGTCTCACCGTGAGCTGCTACCGCTGCTCGGAGCGTTCGTTATCCCTGTTCCCGGCGGGAAACCCGTCCACCTCCGGAGCAGAAACGCACCTCGTTATGAGATAAAAATAAAAACCAGCCGAGCAGAGAGAGAGAGAGAGAGAGATGCTGCGGGAGGATTCTTTTATCCGAGCCTGACTGAAGCTTTAATTGCTTTGTGAAACAATAATTAGCGCTTTATTACAAAAGAGCTCACCGATTCTCTGCCCCACCGGCGTGCTGAACGGATTCCCCATCAGAAAGTCCATGGTGCTGGACGGAGAGGGCCCAGCGAAGCGCCGACGTCTCCGGGCCGAGCCGTCTGCGACGACGAGCCGCAGTGCTGCTGCTGCTGATGGTGGTGTTCTGCTCAAAGTGGGACACCGACTGATTTGCGTCAGCTCTTAAAGGGACAGCCGCACTTAGTCACGTGATCGGTGAAATAACGGTAGTACACAGAGACTGCGCCCCCTACTGGCAGCCTGTGGCTGCATACATATCTTCTATATTTTAGCTTCATATATATTTCCCCAAAAAAGATACGCTTCTGGAATTTTACCCACCTGATTACACGTAAATAAGTAATAAAATACAAAAGCCACAGAACAGTGTTTAAACATGCAACACAGAGGCAGATCTTTGGCTTTTATTTGAGTTTATACATTTATTGTCAAATAAAAATACATGAATTATTTTTCTGTTTAAAACAAAAATGTGTATCTTTAAAGGTGTGGTTCATTCGTTTAATCAATACATTTGCAGTGGTCTAGTACACTGTTAGCCCTTGTTGTAATTCCTATGGTGTATTACTGTAAAATCAACAGTAAAATTCCATTAAACATGTTTGCAGTATAGTACTGTAATTTTCATGTCAATGTGAGTAAATTCAATGGCATCACATAGTTTTTACGGTATGTCACCATTTTAATGGAAACAGATGTAAAATACTGCACACTTCAGCCTTTGCTGTAATTCCCATGGTGTATTACTGTAAAATCAACAGTAAACTATCTCTAACATATGTTTGCAGTGTAGTACTGTAATTTTCATGTCAGTGTGAGTAAATTTAACAAAATCACATAGTCTAAACGGTATTTCACTGTTTTAATGGAAATAGATGTAAAATACTGCAGATATAACTATTGGGAATTATTCTTACATTATTCAGTCAACATCATTTGGATATCTTTGGTTTTTCACTGTAGACCTCAAAGAAATGACTCAAATCTTTCAGACTGCACTACAAAAACAATTCTTTGTGAAATCAGTAAGATAGATAAACTACACTATGTACTATGATGTTCATTTAAAAGAGAATAAGCTACAATATAATGCATTTTTTAAATGAGCTACCATAATAATACATGTAGGAATTTCTTAAAACAAATTGGACATATTTTAATTACAGTCTCATAAAAAAGATTGAAGACTTTAACTGAGCCTAAAGTAAAAAAATCCTTTCAGATTATCAAAATAACATCAATGCAGATCTATCAGTCCTGACTGTCTAAATATCAATGACCGATATCTGCCTAGTGCCATTTGTATAAATGTCAGATTGTTATCAGCAAACAGACATGATGCCAGTGATCCTTTCTAATTGTAACACATTTCAATTGAAATAATCCTGTGATGATGATTCAAATGAGGATCGATTCAAATCCTTGTTTTTTGTTTTAATTAACAACAAACTACAATTAATAGAAACTCAACAATTATTAGGTCGTCACATTTGGGGTTATGGTTTTGTTTCACTGAGAACCCCGATAAGTAGAGTTTACTTGAAACACCTGTTTATATAACTCAACATGTTAGAATTACTGCATTACCAATTGAACCAAAATGTAGATTTTAACTGACACTGAAAGATGCTGGCTAACTCATGCCTCATGCACCATATGACTGCAGGTAGCCAGTGAGTGTTGAACACAAGGAGCTGAGACCAGTGAACCACCACTTTATTATGAACAGTGGAACAGCACAGTGGTCCCATTCCTTGGACCGCCCTCCTCACGTATGGTGCCACCATGACAACAACAAATAACTCCACCTTTGCAACACTCAACAAAGCAATAACTAAGAACAACACAACCCCCCACAATAAACATGCATAAACACACCAAAATAGAACATAATACCTAAAAAGATGGCTACCCACAATGCATCTTGCCGACTGCAGCTTTCGCAGTGAGCGGGGTCATACCTTGTGAGGTACGCAATGTGTGACAAACATTAGAAGTGTTAGCTTTAAAGAAACCACACCTTGAACCTTTTACAGTTCATAAAGACTTTCAGCCACTCCTCCAGCTGCAAGAAGGATATGGCTGCAGGTTCACTCTTCTATTGCTTTTGAGACGGCGCCGCCCCTTTATAGCAATCCAAGATGGAGGACGATTAGAGAGTAAGTTATGAATGTGAAGCACATTATTTGTTTCATAATTCAAAATATCTTTTCTACCAAACTTTCAAAACTAAATGTAATCGTCGAGTTAAATTTGACAACAAAATGAACATTTTCTTGTGTTTAGTTTAAAGTGAGTTGATGCCTTTTATCACCACATGCAGGCCAAGCAGCTTAGTGGAAAGGACTGGTCTGTATCTATGTCTATGGTCTGAACTAATTAGATTCACACTTTGACAAATTAAACAAAGAATTACATTAATTGTGGATGATGTGACAG